>JAZAYU010001336.1:0-57513 GCA_038501625.1 Corbicula japonica
CTGATTATGTGTGCGTTTGCATACACAATTATCAGGTTGTGTATGAGTTGGAGTTAAATCATTAAGACAACTTGTATGGGTCTTTTCATATGTGAACCTCGCAGGGCAAGTAAAAGGTGGTGCGTCATTGAACCTAATAGTAAACTCCTAGTGGCAATATGCTTTGCATTTGTCCGTTACAAGGCGGTCGTATTGTTTGTTAAATATTTGTTATGTATTTTTTTAAATAATTAAATTGCAAACTCGTGAATTTTTTGTAGTGGTCTGCCTGTGAGGAGGCTGCATTTAGCGTCTATGTGGTTGGCTTTTCCATATATCCCTACATATACATATTCGTTGAAATTACTATTCTTGCATACCAGATCAGGACATCCGGTGTTTTCACCCGTGTAGGAAATTTCGATTCTACATCCCCCCATGTAGAATGAGTCACGTGAGTGACGTCATATATTCAAGTTATTGACGTCATTGATAAAAATGGTTTGTGTTAATGTCAATATTTCAGCAAAAGGATAATAAAAAAGTTTATATACATACATAGAAATGTTATAAATAATAAAAGGTATGCAAGAAAAATTATCTTGCATGAGACAATCGGTAAATATTGCAGAGCCTCGTTCCCGCAAAACAGTTAACCCTCGGTGACAGATTTTTCCATCTTCACCTCACACTCATGCATGATACTTATATTCAAACATAGAACATTGATCATTTACAATATGTTCTTACTTTTTAAATTTTCGCTAATATAATGTTTACCGGTGAGTTGAAATTATATAGATTTATAGTAAAAATGTGTACAGTTTTGCGGCATTATTTTTGTTTTATTTTAAAGCGTGTAAACACAAAAATATAGATCAAATGGAAAAGTTTTTTTACCTGAAATCGCCTGTTTCTTATTAAATTTTGCACTTTCTATTAAGGGCGTTTCTTCTGTTATCTTTCCGTTTCTTTGATGTGCATATTTAGAATAGCCATTGGCAGGTCTGACGTAGTCTCCGTTATGATCCAAGATAACTTTACTTCGGTAAATCACGCTAAAATGTAAAATCTCGAATTAAGGCATGTTTAACATACTGATAAATAGATGAAAAGGGAACTTTGAAAGCCTCCGAAGACGACAAATATGAAAATACTGCAGGCTCGGTTTGATTGAGCCTGTTCATGGGCAGTAATGGGAATGCTTATTACTGCCCACGCCGCCTAGCCCCGGGTTGAGCGCAACTCAGTAATTACACCATCAAATAGTACAATTTTGATCCATCCCAAACGATGGTATGCATATGGCGGTGAACACGGAACCTTCATTGAGGTATTTTTAGATTAATACCATTCCATGTTCAGCGGCGTATGTTCCCCAGATAAAAGAATGGGTTTGCCCTAAACGAGAAAACAATAGGCGGAACTAAACAGAATAGAATTTTGACAGGGGATCTTAAGAATATAAATCCTGCATATCACAGACTACGCCAAAGGCAAAATTTAAAAAGCAGGAAGTATATCCTTGGGGGTTATTGGACAATATCCAAATCGACATTGGCTGGGATATTGAAACCACCTATCTATAAACTGGCCGAAATATTAAAACAAAAGGAATTTTAGAAGTACTATAAACATAGTACATAAGTATCGTGCTCAACGACCTTTAAAGGACGTAACTGATAACAGCACTGATTGAATGTACGGGGAGACATTTTACTGCCGCCACACGGCACAAACAACGCTACTGTGATATTGAAATAGATGAAAAGGGAACTTTGAAAGCCTCCGAACACGACAAATATGAAAATACTGCAGGCTCGGTTTGATTGAGCCTGTTCATGGGCAGTAATGAAGGATGTTCAACACGTTTTATATGGTATTTAAATGGTCGTAATACGACTTGGACGAAACAAACTTTAAGAAGTTCTATTCCAATGCATATCAACTGTCATTATTGTAACAAAAGATTTACACTTATATTTAAAATGTAACCTAGTGTCAAAATCAGCGTTCACAATACGTTTAGATTTAGTCAGATTCCATCGTCACGTGAAAAGGTACATTCGGACAGTTGACGTCAATCCTTGAAATGACGTCATAAAGTTTAGCAGACGACAATAATTATTAATGCATTTCTGTAACAATATCATTTATTGTCAAAATGAGTAAGAAAATCTCTTCTTAGTCATGAGAAACTTAAAGATAGTTGTAATTTCTTTCCAAATATTGTAATAACTTAAATGTAATAAAATATGACCGAATGTACCTTTTCCCGTGACGTGCCACATATTATGGTTGAACCATATTTGTTTTTGAAAGCAGAAATTACCCTGACGTTTTAACGTTTAATCAGTTTTGACAGCAACTATGAAGCAACAGTTGAAACAACATTGAATCAATGGTTTATGTTGAAATGTGGTTGAAATATCAACCTATTGGATGAATCGAGGTTGATGTTAAAACGACTTGAATATGATATCATAAATTGAATGTTTATAAATTATAATCAATTATTAAAGAACTAAAGAAATAAATTATTACAAGTACTAAAGCGGTGGGATTAATCATAATGAATTTAATTTCATGTAAACATATACACAAACAGCACAAGATAAAACAAGGGCAATAAACGTTGAACTGAAAGTAGATTCCTTTTATTTAAAACGACTTTAAAGCAACCTCATGTTTAAATGTTTGCGTATTAAAGGCGATTATCAAAAACGGCATAGTATTTTTACATTGTTATATATTTTAAATATGTGTAAATTACAGGCACATACTATTATTAAGGTACATAGTATAATTACATGAAAACATACCTTTCTCTCTGAGAACGGATAATTTCTTCCTTCCATGCATTCTCTAGGAGTGGACCAAGGTAATCCGCTTTAAGCCTACTCGTTTGGTTCCAGAAATTCGCCATGTTAAATCTCCCTTTGTAGCATTGAACGACTAGCCTGTAAAAGTTCAACACATGTGCATAAAGTTCTTATAGTATGGTTAAAACAAAAAGTGGATGAAATAACAAAACAAATGATAACAATGCACTACATACAATCCAAGTTTTGTACTTTTAATAACAAATCATGACTGACTATGAATTAGCTTATAATAAAGTCACGTGATACTCTGTTTATATATTGTTAACCAAAATAGATCAGTACCCAAGGTTATAAAGCTGAGCATGGAAACCAGTCTCAAATCTCAAGCATCTGATTGGCTGAAATGGCGACTGATCGCCATTTCAGCCAATCAGATGCTTGAGATTTGAGACTGGTTTTCATGCTCAGCTTTATAACCTTCAGACCTTATGGCAGATATGGGCGAAATAAATACTTTTATAGCTTGTGTTTTACCTTATATGACTATATTACCCTTTTTATATAAAATTAACGTGAATAAAAGAATTATGAAAATTAAAAATTATGCACATAATAACTCAAAATAACTGCGTCTTCTCATTCTTAGACTTGTGTACATATGTTACTCACGGTGTAAGCCAGTCAAACAGAACACGCCTCAGCACTGAAGCATCCTCATCGGGGCATGGGTTCTTTAAAATTTAAAACGACAAGATCATTTATGCATGCAATAAAGATAATAAAATATAAACCTTGTTAAAAAATGATGAATTACATTGTATAACATATTTGTCAATGAATCTTTTATAGCTCAAACTAATTAAATGTTATTCATAATTAGAGAAAGTTGTAGGTACAAGTCACACTATCTTTCAAAAGGAAAGTCAGCGATAACTGTGTGTACAGTTTTTAATACTCTTTAGTTCTCGGAAATGTTGTTTTTTCTGTTTTTTTTTTCTTGATAAAAGACAGGTTTGGGAACGTTTGGAATTAATCTGATAAAGAGTATAAATTTTGCAACAGTTAATTTGAAAATGTTATATAAATGCACTATGCTATCTGTATTTTATGTTTTGATTTCGCGCACTTTTTTTTTAGCGCGAAAAAACGTGACAATTTTACCAAAGCGAAATTACCACACTAGTTTACAATAGTGTAAAAAATCGCATGTTCAAAATTCGCGCAGGAAAACAATGATTTAAAAATATTGTAACAAATAGGAATTGTTGACGGACAAATGCGAGTTTATGTAATGTGTTACAGTAATGTTTCAAATTACCAGACGCGTTATTGCTGACCTCTTTTCTATATATGCAGATTCTCAGTCAGGCTTTGAAACCTTCTTCTCAACACGGGACTAGGTGAAAGTAACGCATTCTACTACTGCTCATGAACTGGCTCAGTAAAACGAGTCTGCAATGTTTTGATATGTGTCGCGTTCAATGAATTCCAAAGTTCCCTATTCACCTATTGAAACTTCTTGTAAAGCATGATGCAACAACGGTTTAAGCAGTCCGTGCCGCATCGAATCCTTTAACGATATCGTCATAATTATTGCTTACTAAAGTAAATCGACCCGTTACCGATGTCATGCAGTGATTGTTACGTATATCAGAGCTATCCGATCAACGTTTTTAGACGTTGTCCCGGTTAGCTCAGTTGGTTGCGTCGCAGGAATTGCAGGGCTAGGCGCTGTCGCCGTGACGGTGCGGGTTCGCTCCCAGCCAGAGACACTATTATTTACATCTCTCTGAACAAGCAGTGTTGTGTTAACTTACATCTTCGTTAACTTGTTGGTATCCTTCCTTTGAGTACTGCTCAGCAAAACAGTGCAAGAACAATTGTATCGTTATAAAACCAAAGTATATATAGTAGACTACATCTTCACCGCAACTTCCCTGAAAGATAATGTTTTCTGTCAAGAACAATTGTATCGTTATAAAACCAAAGTATATATAGTAGACTACATCTTCACCGCAACTTCCCTGAAAGATAATGTTTTCTGTCAAGAACAATTGTATCGTTATAATACCAAAGCATATATAGTAGACTACATCTTCACCGCAACTTCCCTGAAAGATAATGTTTTCTGTCAAGAACAATTGTATCGTTATAAAACCAAAGTATATATAGTAGACTACATCTTCACCGCAACTTCCCTGAAAGATAATGTTTTCTGTCAAGAACAATTGTATCGTTATAAAACCAAAGTATATATAGTAGACTACATCTTCACCGCAACTTCCCTGAAAGATAATGTTTTCTGTCAAGAACAATTGTATCGTTATAAAACCAAAGTATATATAGTAGACTACATCTTCACCGCAACTTCCCTGAAAGATAATATTTTCTGAACAGTGCAAGAACAATTGTATCGTTATAAGACCAAAGTATATATAGTAGACTACATCTTCACCGCAACTTCCCTGAAAGATAATGTTTTCTGTCAAGAACAATTGTATCGTTATAAAACCAAAGTATATATAGTAGACTACACCTTCACCGCAACTTCCCTGAAAGATAATCTTTTCTGTCAAGAACAATTGTATCGTTATAAGACCAAAGTATATATAGTAGACTACATCTTCACCGCAACTTCCCTGAAAGATAATGTTTTCTGTCAAGAACAATTGTATCGTTATAAAACCAAAGTATATATAGTAGACTACATCTTCACCGCAACTTCCCTGAAAGATAATGTTTTCTGTCAAGAACAATTGTATCGTTATAAAACCAAAGTATATATAGTAGACTACATCTTCACCGCAACTTCCCTGAAAGATAATGTTTTCTGTCAAGAACAATTGTATCGTTATAAGACCAAAGTATATATAGTAGACTACATCTTCACCGCAACTTCCCTGAAAGATAATGTTTTCTGTCAAGAACAATTGTATCGTTATAAAACCAAAGTATATATAGTAGACTACATCTTCACCGCAACTTCCCTGAAAGATAATGTTTTCTGTCAAGAACAATTGTATCGTTATAAGACCAAAGTATATATAGTAGACTACATCTTCACCGCAACTTCCCTGAAAGATAATGTTTTCTGTCAAGAACAATTGTATCGTTATAAAACCAAAGTATATATAGTAGACTACATCTTCACCGCAACTTCCCTGAAAGATAATGTTTTCTGTCAAGAACAATTGTATCGTTATAAGACCAAAGTATATATAGTAGACTACATCTTCACCGCAACTTCCCTGAAAGATAATGTTTTCTGTCAAGAACAATTGTATCGTTATAAAACCAAAGTATATATAGTAGACTACATCTTCACCGCAACTTCCCTGAAAGATAATGTTTTCTGTCAAGAACAATTGTATCGTTATAAAACCAAAGTATATATAGTAGACTACATCTTCACCGCAACTTCCCTGAAAGATAATATTTTCTGAACAGTGCAAGAACAATTGTATCGTTTGTCAGGAATGATTTTAATTGTATGTTTTATTATATATATATATATGTAATATATATGTGAAATAATAAATTCATGTATAATAATTGTAATGATTAGAGTAAAATTGTTTTAATCACGTAGATTGATTCACTAACAATTCTGCTTGACATAGATAATGCCATTTTGTTAAAGTTATTTACTTAGTGAATTTTGTGATTTGAAGACGTTTTGGTCTTAAGGAGAAAATTATGCAAATTTGTATGGTAGCCTGTAACCATTGTATTGTCAAACATAATGTAAATATAAAGGGACCGGTTTCAACTTTTGGAACAAGAAGTTGTTTATCAGCAACTAAGACGTTGTGTGAATACAACACTGGCTGGCTTAAGATAGATAGCGAGGCCAACTGGCTGGCTTAAAGTAGTTAGCGAGGCCAATATTTGTGCTACCGAAAGGTTTCCGCGTTCTCTGTGAGAGCTTGCTCCTCAGAGAGGTTACTTAGTACGTAGTACAATAGTAGTGTTGTAACACAAATAGCAGAATCTGATATACAGTGTACGGTTCCTTCGACTGCTGCCGTAGTCTCTTACGAAGCCCAGCTTCTCTGAGAAGGCAGCATAGATCGAACAATCTGTTGTCAAGATTCCTAGAGTTTATTGGAGTTGGAACTCCATACAGTTGGAGTTCATAGTTCCAACATAAAAGTAGTGGCTTACGTCCACAGAGTTGAAGCTGCTCAGTAGATAGCTCATAGATATAGTCCATAGAAAGTCGTGGCTTATAAAGAAACTTGTTGAGACCAAAACGTCTGTGATCAACTCTAATTAGTTTTCAATAAAAATCATTTTAAATCACATAGCTCAACATTTCATTTCAATCATATAAGCAAAGTAGCTTGAGAAAAATTACTATATAGTTGGTATATTAACCACAGTCTAAGGCATCGCCACCTTGTTAACAAACCCTTTTATATTGTTCAAAGCTAAAAGATTGAACAGTCTTCAATAAAGACATAGGTTCTCTCGGTAGCTCTTGACAAATTGGGGGCTCGTCCGGGATTTAAGTTAACAGAAGGTATCATCTGCTGTGCTTTGTCAACTATATAGCCAAATATGGACTACGAAAAGTGGATAACGCTAGGTGAAAGGCTTGGGCTGAAAGGCTCAGAGCTTTCAACATACGTTGAAAAGAAGGAGGCTGAGTACCATGAAAGAGAAGAGCGTGCTCAGCGACGTGAGATGGAACGTTTCGAACGTGAAGCCCTATTTCAGAAGGAGCAGCAAGAGATCGAAGCTCGACGTTTAGAACGTGAAGCTCAAATTCGCAAGGATGAGCAAGAAGCCGAAGCTCAACGTCTAGAACGTGAAGCCCAGATTCGCAAGGAAGAGGCGCTGCTTCAAAAGGAGCAGCTTGATGAACAACGGCGATATGAGCTTGAGATGAAGGATAGAGAGATGGAGATTCTCCGTCTAAAGGCTGAGTTAGGTGACAAGGCTGCATCAACAACAGAGTTTGTGAACAGCAAGTCTTTGCGACCTAAGCTGCCTAAATTTGAAGAGTCCAAAGATGATATGGACGCTTATATAGAACGTTTTGAACGCTTTGCCAAGAGCCAGAAGTGGGATGAATCCACTTGGGCTGTGAGTTTAAGCTCTCTGTTAACTGGCAAAGGTTTGGAAGTGTACACTAGCATGCCTCCAGAAGAGGCCAACGATTACACAGCATTAAAGAAAGCTGTGTTGAAACGCTATCAGCTGACCGAAGAGGGGTTCAGGCTGAAGTTCAGAGATAGCAAGCCATTACAGGGCGAAACTGTTTTTCAGTTCGTCGCTAGGCTAAGGAGATATTTCAATAGATGGACAGAGATGGCAGAGATAGATGATACATACAAAGCTCTGTCAGATCTATTAATAAGGGAACAATTCATTCAAAGTTGTTCTCAGGAATTGGCATTGTTCATAAAGGAAAGAATGCCAAGATCAGTCGAGGATGTGACCAGGCTCGCCGAGCAATATATAGAAGCCCATGGAGGGTCGATTACACACAACAGAAGTTCCAAGCCAAACCATACGCCAAATAAGGCGGCCAAATCAAATGACCACAATAAGGAGACAACACAAAAGTCTGGCACAAACAATTCTAGGCCGACGTGCTTCAACTGTAACAAAGTTGGTCATCTTGCACGAGACTGCCGATTTCGCGATGGGTCAAAAGGAAATCAAAAGAATGTGAAAAATGATGAAGGCCGAGCAAATGACAAAAAGGTGTCAGCATTATGCATGCGCGCTTCTATAAGCGAAAATATAGAGAACGGCCAACTAAAGCTAGCAAATGGCGAGTCAATGCCTGTCATCACAGGAGCATGTACCATAGAGATGTTAGAAGGTGAGCGTAACTTAGACATACGAACAGGGTATGTTGGAGACAGAGAGGTGAGGGTCCTTAGAGACACAGGCTGTGAGCTAGCAGCGGTCCGGAGGGAATTAGTCCGTGATGATCAGTTGTCAGGAAAGCAAATAGTTATGATAACTATCGATGGCCAAGCTAAGACTGTTCCAACTGCTAAAATAAGCATTAACACTCCATATTACAAAGGAGAGATAGAGGTCATGGTGCCAAAATCACTCATATGTGATCTTGTTTTAGGCAATATACCTGGTGTGCTTGACAAACCCGACCCAACCTGGACTAAGCATCAGGAAACAAACAACGCCTCTATACTGGAGACAAAAGTTGCTGCAGTCATGACAAGAGCCCAGGCTAAGAAAGCTGAGCAACCGGTCAGCGCATTGAATGTCCCAACACCCTCTTGCAGCTCAGAGATCAATGTTAATTCATTGAAACGTGCTCAAAAAGAAGACACTTCGTTGAACAAACTATGGTCACACGCCTTGACCAGCAAAGAGATGATGACCAAAGGTGGTCATAAATATAGATATGAAGACCGCAAAGGTGTCTTATATCGGATATTTGAACAGAAGAGAAGTTCAAATATAGTTGAGACTATACAGATTGTAGTCCCAAGTTCATTTAGAAAAAGAGTTATGGAGCTTGCCCATGAGTCAATAGTTGGAGGGCATCTTTCTGCAAAGAAGACAGAAGACAGGATCATGACAAGCTTCTATTGGCCTGGCATTACTAGTGATGTAACTAGGTTCTGTCGCTCATGCGACATATGCCAGAAGACCATTCCAAAGGGAAGGGTAACCAAGGTGCCATTAGGCCAGATGCCTATCATTGATGTGCCATTCCACAGAGTGGCTGTGGATCTCATTGGACCAATCACGCCCGTATCCGATAGGGGAAATCGTTATATACTGACTGTGGTTGACTATGCAACAAGATATCCTGAAGCAGTAGCGCTACCCAGGATAGAGACAGAGCGAGTTGCTGAGGCATTGCTCGACATATTCTCCAGAGTAGGCTTCCCAACTGAGATGTTAAGTGACAGAGGTTCCCAGTTCACCTCTGATATGATGCGAGAAGTCAATAGACTGGTCTCAGTAAAACAGCTATTCACAACACCCTATAATCCAAAGTGCAATGGATTATGTGAAAGAATGAATGGGGTTTTGAAAGCTATGTTAAAGAAAATGTGCCAGGAAAGGCCGAAAGACTGGGACAGATATCTGTCTGCTGTGCTGTTTGCATACAGGGAAGTTCCACAAGCGAGTACGGGTTTTTCACCATTTGAACTCCTGTATGGCCGAACCGTTAGAGGTCCGATGCAAGCTCTAAAGGAATTATGGACAGAGCAAGAGACCCCTGAGGCTAGAAACACATATGAGTTTGTGTTAGATCTAAAGCAGCGTTTAGAAGAAACCTGCAAGGTTGCAAGGGAAAGCCTCAAAGAATCACAGCAGACCTATAAGCACCACTATGACAAGTCTTCTAGACCAAGAA
Source organism: Corbicula japonica (assembly GCA_038501625.1). Taxonomy (NCBI): domain Eukaryota; kingdom Metazoa; phylum Mollusca; class Bivalvia; order Venerida; family Cyrenidae; genus Corbicula; species Corbicula japonica. Next base: position 10,156 of record JAZAYU010001336.1, read on the forward strand.
GCTTGAAAGTGGGTGACAAAGTGTTGGTCCTTCTACCAACCAATAATAACAAGATGATGCTTCAATGGAAAGGTCCATATGAAGTGGTGGATGTAGTCAATAAGATTGACTACAGAGTGAAGGTCGAAAACAGGATAGCCACCTATCACATCAATCTTCTCAAACGGTATGAAGTAAGAACAGACGTTGTCTCCGCAACCGTGGCTATAATTGAGCCAGAGGTTGATGACGATTTAGGTGCTGTGGACGACGAAAACCTCCTGCAACTGCCAAATGTTACAGCGGGGGAAACATACAAAGATGTGCAAATAAATACAGAGCTGTCGCATGAACAAAAGACCCAGGTATTGGAGCTCTTGAAAGAGTTCGGCGACATATTCACAGAGCAACCTGGATGCACAACTTTAGCAGAACACAGGGTGGAGCTAACCAGCACAGCTCCTGTACGGGTAAAACAATACCCAATACCATATGCCAAGAGGAAAGATGTGGAGGCTGAAGTACAGGCTATGCTCGAAGCCAATATCATCGAACCAGCCACATCAGAGTATAACTCGCCAATAGTGATGGTGCGAAAGAAGGATGGCAGTAATAGATTTTGCATTGACTTTAGAAAGTTAAATGCCGTCACCAAGTTTGACACAGAGCCAATGGGCAATGTTGACGACATAATGGCTAAGCTTACAGCCGAAAAGTATTTTACAAAGGTCGATTTGGCCAAAGGCTACTGGCAAATTCCAGTTGCTGAAGACTGTCGTCAATATACGGCATTTACAACGGAGTCCGGGACTTATCAATTCCGAAAAATGCCCTTTGGCATGGTGAACTCAGGAGCTACATTTAATCGCATGATGCGTAAATTGCTCGCTGGCTGCCACAATACAGACAACTATGTCGACGATGTTCTGGGGCATACAGTATCTTGGGAGCAACACCTGGACATGTTGAGAGATCTGTTTGCCAGAATTAGAAGTGCCGGCCTAACAGTTAAGCCTTCTAAATGTCTAATAGGCTTTAGCAATATTGGATTTACCGGGCACATGGTTGGCAATGGTATTCTTCAAATGGAAGAAGAAAAGCTGGAGAAAATTCGTCAAGCTGAAGTTCCAGTCACGAAGAGACAAGTTAGGGCATTTCTGGGCTTGGCCAGCTACTACAGGCGGTTTATCCCATCATTTGCTGAGACAGCCGCGCCGCTGACTGATCTCACAAAGAAAGGTCAGCCAAACAAAGTGAACTGGGGCATGGCACAAGACAAGGCCTTTAAGTCACTGAAGGACCAATTAACGCGGGCACCGATTCTCCGTCTGCCTGATTTTGAAAGAAAGTTCATCCTTCAGTGTGATGCTTCGGAGAATGGAATAGGAGCTGCACTGTTACAGCACCATGACGATGGCCTGTTTCCAACTGCATTTGCCAGCAAAAAGTTGCTCTCACGTGAAAGAAACTATTCCGTGATAGAGCGAGAATGTTTGGCAATAGTATTTGGTATACGAAAATTCCAGAAGTACTTATATGGTACACAATTTGTGATACAGACAGATCACAATGCTCTTTCTTACATACAGAAAAGTAAGATTGAGAACAGCAGAATAATGAGATGGGCATTATTTCTGCAAAACTACAATTTCACAATTCAGGCAATCAAAGGTTCAGAAAACTTTCTTGCCGATTATTTAAGCAGACAGTAATCAGCCTTAAAATCATTCATGAAACTTGAAAACGAAAGATCGTTTCCTTAAGAAGGGGGCTATTTGTCAGGAATGATTTTAATTGTATGTTTTATTATATATATATATATGTAATATATATGTGAAATAATAAATTCATGTATAATAATTGTAATGATTAGAGTAAAATTGTTTTAATCACGTAGATTGATTCACTAACAATTCTGCTTGACATAGATAATGCCATTTTGTTAAAGTTATTTACTTAGTGAATTTTGTGATTTGAAGACGTTTTGGTCTTAAGGAGAAAATTATGCAAATTTGTATGGTAGCCTGTAACCATTGTATTGTCAAACATAATGTAAATATAAAGGGACCGGTTTCAACTTTTGGAACAAGAAGTTGTTTATCAGCAACTAAGACGTTGTGTGAATACAACACTGGCTGGCTTAAGATAGATAGCGAGGCCAACTGGCTGGCTTAAAGTAGTTAGCGAGGCCAATATTTGTGCTACCGAAAGGTTTCCGCGTTCTCTGTGAGAGCTTGCTCCTCAGAGAGGTTACTTAGTACGTAGTACAATAGTAGTGTTGTAACACAAATAGCAGAATCTGATATACAGTGTACGGTTCCTTCGACTGCTGCCGTAGTCTCTTACGAAGCCCAGCTTCTCTGAGAAGGCAGCATAGATCGAACAATCTGTTGTCAAGATTCCTAGAGTTTATTGGAGTTGGAACTCCATACAGTTGGAGTTCATAGTTCCAACATAAAAGTAGTGGCTTACGTCCACAGAGTTGAAGCTGCTCAGTAGATAGCTCATAGATATAGTCCATAGAAAGTCGTGGCTTATAAAGAAACTTGTTGAGACCAAAACGTCTGTGATCAACTCTAATTAGTTTTCAATAAAAATCATTTTAAATCACATAGCTCAACATTTCATTTCAATCATATAAGCAAAGTAGCTTGAGAAAAATTACTATATAGTTGGTATATTAACCACAGTCTAAGGCATCGCCACCTTGTTAACAAACCCTTTTATATTGTTCAAAGCTAAAAGATTGAACAGTCTTCAATAAAGACATAGGTTCTCTCGGTAGCTCTTGACATCGTTATAAGACCAAAGTATATATAGTAGACTACATCTTCACCGCACCTTCCCTGAAAGATAATGTTTTCTGTTTAGACACTTACATATAGAACCTTGGCCAAAAATTATAATACTAAATTATGAAACCAGCCTCAAATCTCACAAAACTGTGCAAGAACAATTGTATCGTTATAAAACCAAAGTATATATAGTAGACTACATCTTCACCGCAACTTCCCTGAAAGATAATGTTTTCTGTCAAGAACAATTGTATCGTTATAAAACCAAAGTATATATAGTAGACTACATCTTCACCGCAACTTCCCTGAAAGATAATATTTTCTGAACAGTGCAAGAACAATTGTATCGTTATAAGACCAAAGTATATATAGTAGACTACATCTTCACCGCAACTTCCCTGAAAGATAATGTTTTCTGTTTAGACACTTACATATAGAACCTTGGCCAAAAATTATAAAACTAAATTATGAAACCAGCCTCAAATCTCACAAAACAGTGCAAGAACAATTGTATCGTTATAAAACCAAAGTATATATAGTAGACTACATCTTCACCGCAACTTCCCTGAAAGATAATGTTTTCTGTCAAGAACAATTGTATCGTTATAAGACCAAAGTATATATAGTAGACTACATCTTCACCGCAACTTCCCTGAAAGATAATGTTTTCTGTTTATACACTTACATATAGAACCTTGGCCAAAGATCATAAAACTAAATATGAAACCAGCCTCAAATATCAAGATTCTGATTGGCTGAAATGGCGACCAGTTCGGTCAATCAGATGCTTGATATTTTAGACAGGTTTCCAATCTCAGTTTTATAACCTTCAGTGCAGGAGATCAGTCTCAAATCTCAAACATCTGATTGGCTGAAATGGCGAAAAGATGTTTGAGCTAACACTGGTCTCCAATCACTGTTTTATGATCTTTGGCCATGCTGAATACCTTTATTAAAAGATCATTTATCTTAAGAAAACACATTATATCAATACTTATAAATCGTCAAAGCAACTACATGTTTTGTTTTAGTGTTTTTATCTTTATCATAATCGTTAATGCAAACTCACACACAACTAAAAGTACTACCTGTCTTTGAATATGCGAATACAAAGGGAAAACTTCACATGCCAACAAAAAGAGCCAAAACACAAACGGGACGCCAGAAGTTTTCAAGCCCTTGTGGCGTTGAAATTGCTGTATAATAAGTGTCCAGAGCTGAAAAAGAGGACACAATGAGAAACAAATGCGTGTTTACTTTGATATTATGTCATTTCACGGGACACATTTTCGCGCAAAAAACCCAACAAAATTGCTATACTCACGAAGGCATAAATTTTCACAATTGTGTTTTCTGTTTAGATGCAAATGTATATTGTTTCGCGGTGATATGTTGCTTTAAATTTGGGATTTAATTCGCGCGTTTACCATAACGTGAAATAATTCAACCACAATCTCGCGCGAAATATAATGATACCACAGTACTTTTGGAACGAAGGTTTATAGAAGTTGGGTACAATTTGTACCCTAATATATAAACTGTTATGAGAAGATGCATTTGACACCTAAACAGAGGAAATGCTTCTGTGTCCAAGGTTATAAAACTGAGCATGGAAACCAGTCTCAAATCTCAAGCATCTGATTGGCTGAAATGGCGACCAGTCGCCATTTCAGCCAATCAGATGCTTGAGATTTGAGACTGGTTTCCAAACTCAGCTTTATAACCTTGGAGCCAGGAATTAGTTCCAGTTCAAACGTGTGGTATTTGTTTTACATGCAATTGTGTAATAAGACAATGGTAATAATTATCAATAATAATAAATATAAAACTTGCAAATGCAGAAAAGCTTGTAATCGTTTATGTAAGTTTTGCAGCATATAATTACAAACATACAGTAATAAAATTATATGTATCACAAACTTTAAAACGTCAGATAAATAATTGTTAATCCACAATTCAACTATAGAGCTCACGATATTATATTGGTATATCTTTTGACATTAAGATGATGATTTGTTTTTACAGAAACTATATTATTCAATATTATTCTAGTTGTAATAAGATATTTTTGTAACCAGCGTGATTTTACCATAGTAACAAATTTGATGCCAGTGGCGGTGTAACTTGCGGTTGAAATGACAGTCTCCTTCACACACGCATAACCATCATGTTCTTGGAAGATCAGTTGTAAAACAATCAGGAAAGCGAGAAAAAACGACGTAATCTGCAACAAAAATGCACAATACAATTATTCATTAAGTGTTAGGAATTCAATTGTACTTCGTAAGCCAATAGCATACAGACATTCAAGTCGTGAGAAAATCCAACAATTCTTAAGCTAAAACAACAGTCGTGTAATTTTGTTGGCAAATAGAAATCGGGAAACAGCATCAATGACGCCATGACGACATCTAGAATGTGAAGTATTATTTCTTGTTAGTTTAACCGTTTGAGTTATTTTACGGTTGGTATTTTCTTAGCTGCTGGCAAAGCAGTGAAACAAGGAGAATCTCCATGCCTTTAGTATAAAAAGCTATATAAATATAATAATCCGCTTTATTTTTTCTCTGATAAACTGTTTTTAAGTGTTTCAGGGCCATTCTGAAATTTATGACCGGCCTACAAAGAATTAAATTCACGCCCGTGTCGTGCTTATTGGTAATCTGTCATGTAGACACTATCGTGTAACTAGCAAGAGAAAGTATGCCTTCCTTCGCACAGACTCAAGGTTCATTTTGTACATGTACGTTGATTCGAGTTAAACATAATACAAAAATAAATAGATATTTTGTTATTATTTATATACAGAGCACAAACTAAAAGCATGTTTGAAATCGAATAATAATGTAATATTAAGCCTTTACAAGTTTTTAAAAGCATGTTTGAAATCGAATAATAATGTAATATTAAGCCTTTGCAAGTTTTATACCAATGCTCAAGTGACAAGCACAGTTATTTTACGGATCTGGTGTCATTCATACAACAATTATATTGCAAATGTGTAAAGTCTTTGTTTTGCTAATCGCTGTAGAAAAGTGAAATGTGCCAGACACAGCCTCCCCACACAGTCAGTTTGTATAGGAAACTTTGCAAATTTGCATTTTTCAGCTGTATGCAACATACATGTTCTTAATATACAAACGACATGGCGTAATTTGGCTTATATTAAATCCTTCTCAAAATTATATACATGCTTGAATATTTACCTTGAAAACAAAATGCAGGCTAAAACATTATATTATTAATATTTTTGCATAAATTAACAAATGATCATAATTTTCAAATGTCAGTTTCGGGCATATTTCTCGCTGATTTTCATATCTCTGTCAGATTTGAAAAGTATTGGACATCCTCATGTTCATATTGAGTAACTTTTCATAGACTCGTACTTTGTTGCAGTACAATAATTGTACCTCCTGAAAGCTACTTGAACAGTCCTCAAGTTTAACTGAAAATTAAAATCTGCTGTGAGAAAAACAAAATTAGATAAGCATAATTATTTACCCCTTTTGCGACACTTAGTTTGGATAAAGGTAGCGACGTCATCCGTTTTCCTCTGATCATATAGATAACAAAGAATGGAGAAATAATCCAAAGGTAAGCACACGGACACCAAACAAGTACTGTGTCGAGAAAACATGTCGAGAACACTGGAGTTGGGATTTCGATTGTCTGTGGATCCTTTACAAACAAAATATATACATAATGAATACAAAAGTGAAATACGCATATCATGAATTACCACATCCAGCAGACACAGCCTCGCCACACAGCCAAAAGGTAGAAAGGAGAAGAGAGCAAAGTCGTACAATAATCAGTTTCAAAACAGACTCCACAAACAATAAAAGAAAGCGAGAACTCGATGGGTTACCAACTTGAAACGTTCAATGGCAAAACAAAGGGGGGGGGGGGGTATCAAACCATATACATGTACTATACAAAATAGTTATTTTGTAAATATAGTAAATTTGCAGCTGACATAACTAAGGCAAATAGAAATATTTAAGATGCAACACATATTGTTGAGATTGTTTAAATGATGTTATTAATTGAATATTAAGTTGATATGTACCAGGAGCAAACATGCCTTCATGCTCAGATTTGTAGACATGTTTGTAAAGTAGATATTTATTTTACGGTTTTCCTTCAGTTTGTTGTAACTTTTCAAATACTCATTACATAAAGACAATATCATCTTCATGAAAGTGACACTAACTGATTAACTTAATTGTAACTCGCTTTCAGATATTGTTTACAGCCGCCAGAGAATCCTTAGCGAGGTTTAGTTATATTTCCTTGAGATTAAAATATAGGCGGTATTGTCCAGCTATTCAGGTAAAGTACACGATGCTGTAGATTAACTGTATAACACCAGTTATGTGTAGAAAACATTTAAACGATGCAAGTCCTTTCTCCTTGCAATTACCTCCGCAGGGTTGATTATAGTAATTTCATGCAATTTTACTTGGTCACTGATTTATTGCCATATGTTTGAAAGGACAATTATACCGAATTATTTTTTTATAGATGGACAATTTAATATAAAGCATTATTATTTAATTTAATGTTGCAATAGGAGCAACAGAACTATAGTTATAACTGTTATAAACATCAGCAAGAATGCATGCACAATAAGACTGAATCTTTATCTAAAAAAATCTTAACACTTTTAGCGTTTTATCCTTCAATGACATATATGTGGCCCATGTTTTTCTTTGCAACAAAAACTGACATTTATAATAATATTTCCTTTCAATTATATTTGTAAATACACACATATTGTTTTCAGAAGAGAATCATCCTCCACGAGTTTAAACCTTGCCATCCTTTTTCATTGGAAGTGATCGGTAAACAAACCAGATTTTCTGCCACTTCAAAGATTCCAACAGGATCGCAAACTATTTTTGTGACATTACCTTAGTTATATTGTGATATTTATAGACTATTACCCTGTAAAGCTAAGAATGAAATTTTTAGTGGTCTACTGCTTATTTTTTATTACTGAATGTAGAATATGAATGCAGATTAAATAACACAAAAAGAGAGAGGCATTAGTCCAATAAAGAAAGAAATTAAAAGAGAAAGGCATAAGTCCAATAAAGAAAGAAATTAAAAGTAAATCTGAAAGAAAAAAAACAACAGTTTATAATCAGTGCAAAGCGAGCCTTACATTTTATCGTTTGTTACAATGCAGTGACATACTCTCTTCAGGATATTCATACTACAACACATTATAATTGACAAAAAGCTTTAGACTTGTATGTAAACGACCATGATTTCTAGATGCCAGGTTGTGGTTTTGTCACAGTACGAGGGTGATCATTAAGTTCGTGGACAAGTCCTGTAAAAAGAATTAAGTCGAACCAAATGGGCTTAAATATTTTCACAAGTTAAGTTAACTTAAAGTACACTACCTAGAAAGACGTTTAGGAAAATTTGTGTTATTTGTAAACTACTGCTAATTTTTATGTATTTCTTTTCTATAACATGTATTAAACATGCAATAATATACATGTCAACTAAGATTTTTATTAAATCGCTAAATGTCTAAATTATAGGACTTGAGCACGAACTTAATGATCACCCCTGGTAAATCCGTATCCTCCTGGTTTTGTTTTTAAATAAACAACATGAAATTTATAAATACATTTATTGAAGGATTTATTTGCAATATTATAAAAATAATTCGAGTTACACATAAGCTACAGACGTTCGTAGATAAAAGGTTCGCCATATGTTATCGTCAAAATAATCAGTGTATCTCCGGTCAGTGCACTATTTACACATGCTCGTTCCTTTGTTATAAAAAAAATAATAAGATGTATCTCAAATCAAAATAGTGCAATTTTTTGACATTATTGAGCTGATATGTTGGTTGGAGTAATTTCACCAGGAAAACTTATACTTGTTTGTTCTTATGAGAGCCTGTTGGGGCAAGTTTGAGGTTCGTGCAGACTAGAACCTGATTTAACCCCCCCCCCCCACACAAGTGGCAAAACTGTTTTGCTACTGACCGTTCATAGGCGGTTACATCACATGTTCTCATGTTTGTTAACTGTCTGTGGTGTCTATTTTGAAACTGATTATTGTATGGCCATGCTCTTTTCTCCCCTCTACTATTTGTCTTTTGAGGCTGTGTCTACTGGATGTGGCCATTCCGGATATGCATAGATCACATTTTTTCTTTATTGAATTCTTAATCCATGTCATTTTGGCTTTTTTTGTCTTTAATTTCGTGATGAGCAATATGCATAGTTGATAAGAAGCTGGAGAGAAGATTAAGATATACATACAGCGACATCATAAAACCGCTTATCAGAGGCCTCTAGCGTTTGGTTTACAACTGTCGTTTATAACGACTGAATAAGAGTCTATTTGTAAATGGCAATTTAAGTACTGTTAGGGATTTGTAAATGATAAAGGCGTAAAACTTTATATAATTTAATGCGAGTGACATTTGTTTCTTGGCAAATTACGATGAAAACTGTAATACGAACGTATAAATATCATTTATAAGATCAATACAAAGAAAAAGATTCTTCCTTAACTAATCATGAACAGATTAAAATAAACCTATCCTGTGTGTTGCAATATTTGCCGTATTTTCTGCCTTTTCTTTTACATCTCTTTAATTTGAACTTTCGGACTCTTGCCCTTTTACAAGAATAAATACAGGTCTGAAGGTTATAAAACTGAGTTTGGAAACCAGTCTCAAATCTCAAGCATCTGATTGGCTGAAATGGCGACCAGTCGCCATTTCAGCCAATCAGATGCTTGAGATTTGAGACTGGTTTCCATGCTCAGTTTTATAACCTTGGACACAGAATTCATAAGTATGGAATAAAGCGCTTCCATCTATATACACTCACCCAAAGTTCTAATTGGTCGTCAATTGTGTATGTTTACAATGTACGCTAGTTTCATTTCTTCCAAAAGAGGCTGTGAAAAGAACTCATTTGTCTTGGAATCAATTATTTAATATCCATTTAATCTTAAAATTTATTGATTAGTCTTAATGAATCTATCACCATTTACTTACACCGCAGGGTAAAAAAAACAACAGTCCATAATTAAAAAGGAGGTAATTGTAAAATTGAATACTTGCAGGATTTTTTAAATGAAAATGTTGCGGATTAATATGTTTTAATACTCTTGTTACTAACGAGGCGTACTATATATTTAAATAAAGAAACATAATAAAGGGCAAGTTTTCAGTTGCTTTACTTTTAATTGAATGATATGCGTTTTTAGCATAATTAGGGATATCTAGAGCACAAAAATGAAGAATGTTGTTGATAAACGATCACAAATAAAGAATGTCTATATAATTATGAAAATACAAAAAATGTGACCGATAAGAATTTTGGGTGAGTGTACATTTATTCTTAGTGCAAAAATTTTACATGTGTCCTGAGAATGAACTATTTACTTAACATTTAAAAATACATGTATAAAGATGGATGCGCCGATGTTCATATAAATTCTTCAGTTGTTCTTCAAAGACTTGAAAAAGAGAGTCAAACTTGTTTTGAATTTTAACTCAATATTAAACACTCACATCGAGTCATCTATAAAACATAGCAAATACGTACCCAAAACCGAACACCTCCACAAAACTCGTCCAGAAAATCCTTCGAAGTTAATTCCGTATTATTCATTGTTTTAGAAATCAACGTTGAGATACGAACTATATTTTATAAGTGTTTAACATCATTTGTATTCTATGAGTGAATCACAATGTGTCTTGGATGACTTTGTTATACTGGAAATGTTCTGATATATGGTATTGAATACTGAACCGAATTAGTAGAGGGTATGCTTAAAATATTCTTGAATATTTACCAACTGTATAATAGGTCAACGTTTTCAAGACTATTAAAATCCAAATGCAAACGAACATTATCATACGAAAAATGGGAGAAAACCTATTATTTAATAAAGACATTAAACATAATTGTTTTAAAAGGATTGCCTCATTTGTTTATTGATCAAATGCAATAAACTAATACAATCATTTAAACATTTATTTCATCAATTTGAAACCAATTATTAAAACATTAATTTTAAGTTATGTAATACTTATATGTATACATGAAAAAATATTATTAAATATAAAGAAAATATATAATTTTGTGATGAGAAAATATATTAATTTCGTGATGAGCAATATGCATAGTTGATAAGAAGCTGGAGAGAAGATTAAGTTATACATGTTTCGTCTCGCAAAGTATTGCGCTTATCAAATAGTATACATGCATAAAGCTGCAAACATCATCGAATATAATTATACATAATTATTTTGAAAATATTTACTAAAATCCTATTGTCATTTTCGTTTCGACTGTCTTTTCTATTTTATTATGTTCTATTCTATACTGTTCTATTATGTTGTATTCTATTATTTTCACCGTAAATGCGTTTACATATGTACAATGCATCGATGTGTCGTTATTTTGTGATTTATGTTCTGTTCGTGTGACGTTTAAGCTAAAAAAAACAAAAACTAACATTCCAATTGACTTTTCCAGCGGGTAGGGGTTCAAAATCGTATATATTTATATGAAACATGTGAAATATTTGAACGATATCTTTCTACACACCCTGTACACGATTATATTAAAATATTCATATGCATATTAACCTGCATGTTAATGAATTTAATTACAACGGAACCTATGCTTATGAACTGGAATTTGTATACGATTCAACTGCCATAATATCTATTACATGGAATTGCATTAATAAAGCTTTATATTTATATTTGTCTGTAATATATACATGTACTGAACGGGAAACATGAATGAATTACTATAACACACTATCTTATTTCAGTCAGATAAAATTTTACACCAGCAAACTATCTATTTAATGTCTACAATTTCGAAGATTAACCTGGCTATTCACAAAATAGCAAACGTTTATTCATGTACACATAACACCTTTACACATAGAATTTTCGTTAATTACTCGTAACGTCTTTTTTTTTAACTCAGCATTGTATTTCCATGCTATATTTTCCATTCTTATTTTGGCTGTTTGGTGGGGCTGTGTTTTCTGGATGTGGCCATTCATTATATGAATATTTTACCTTTTACCATACAGACATATATAATAAAACCGCTTTTCGTCAAATTAGTTTAAAATACGAGAAGTAATTATACTAAATGACATTATAATAACTTAAAATCGCAAAGCAATTCCATCAATTCATTTAATACATTTGCATGCACAATTTCATTGCCAAACAAAAATTTAATATTTATGTTGATTTTATGCAAGAAGTGCTTATTTTGCATGATTGCATAAAATGGCTTCAACATAGTTGTCATTTCATCAAACCTGGGGCTGTTATCCAAATATGCTTGTTGGGAATTTTACGGACGCATTGGTAAAATGGTAAAAATAAACACTAAATATGAGTATCAAAACAGAAAATTACCTCTTCTACTGTCTGTAGAAGACAAACAGTAACTGCGATTAACTGCAAAGCTCAAACATAAAACCATTTATTTTATAATAAATGAATTTTCCGCGCAACAACATACGATATTATTAGTGTGTTCTTTTGGTTGAAATTGTATTATAAATTATAACATTATATGAAATTATAAATAGTACTTACTCATCACTTAATGTTTTGCCCAGTAAGTGAATCGAGATTTAATTAATAAAAAATTAAATAGTTGAAGATATATATCTGTTAAATCTCAAGTTTAAATAAGTGTAAAGTTCTCCACAATTATATCTGCAGTCCATTGAAAAATCTAAAAATAGCGTACATACGAACCCGGAGCTAATTCTAACGTAATGCTTAAACAGGTAGAACTTTTTATAGTGAAAAAAGACATCGTCCGTATGATGCATACGAGTAATTACTAAATTAATAAATCCTCAATTTTACATACACTTCTTAATAATATAATATGCAAAGTTCAGACTTAATTTGATATAATAACAAACATGTGAATATTTGGAAATTAATACGTAAATAAAAAAGTAGGAGTTATTGGTGACAAAATTTATTTATTGCATTTTTATTGAAATAGATGAAAAAGGGAACTTTGAAAGCCACCGAACACGACACATATCATTTTCTTGCAGACGCGGTTTGATCGAGCCTGTTCTTCAACAGTAAAGGATGTGCATACCACTGTTCACGTCGTCTAGCCACTAATCTGAAAATACCGCATTGAAGGTTCCATGTTCACCGTCATATGTATTCCATCCTTTTGGGGGATCAAACTTGTACTGTTTATTTGGTGTAACTATTGTTGCGCTCAGACATAGGCTAAGCGATGTGGACAGTAATATGCATTTCATTAATTCCATGAACAGGCTCAATCAAATCAAGGCTGCAATATTTTCGTATTTGTCATGTTTGGTGGCTTTCAAAGTTCCGTTTTCATCTATTTCAATATTTACACAGATGTAAGTATCGTACTCGAAGGAGTTCAAAGGACTATACATTTATAACAGATAACTGTCACTCGGCCACCAACTTACACCGGATTAAATTAATTAACAGTACCTCTGCAAAAAATGCACCAATCTTTAATTTCAGCACAGAGCTTAGATTAAAAAGCAATCTTTTGAGAATTTAAACTGAGTCTTTTATTTCGCAATGCATCTTTTGAAAGACCACAATAGGTTTTATAAACCATCTTCCCATTAATTAAAAACAAGTTTAATAACATTATGATTCAAACTGGAACGCATGTTTACCCTTTATACAAGATTTGTTATTCTTATTCCATTTGTTAGACATATGAAGTTCGAAATGGATGAAAAGGGGAACTTTGAACATAATAACAATATGAAAATATTGCAGGCTTGGTTTAATGGAGTCTGTTTATAAGCAGTAATGGAAATGCACATTACTGCCTGAATAGTTAGTATTGTCCAACAATATTGACCTGGCACTCTTGCATTTGACCCCATATTCGTTAATTTTCGTAAATGTTACGGTCGGTAGTCCGGCATCTATTCCAATACGCACACATCACTGATGTGTAAATTGAATAATTTATCGGTGTTTTCGCTGATTCCCGTGTTTATTCAATGACCTTTACGAAAATTAATGAAGTGCCAGGTCAATACTGTTGGACAATATACAACGTAAACATAAATATTATGTATCATATGTATCTAGAAACGTGATACAGAATTAAGCATTGATTTACCATATTGTATTAACCGGTCATATGCAAACCGGAACATATACTGAATTAATTGACAGAAACGAATGTGTTATCATTCAGTGTACTTGCCGTTAATTCCCTTGATTTACCGTAATTACCCTAAGTCTTGGAGCAGTGTTAATATTGGGTGTATTACGGTAATCTGTATTATTGTAAGAGGCCACCTACATTATAGCTTGTTTTTTTTATTTTTTGTTAAGATTTGCTGAATCATCCATAGAGTTCTAAGTTTCAACGGCACATGTGCAATGTGATGTATGATTACCTAAAATGAGTCTCGTGTTTTACATTAGAATCCAAAAGGACAGAGTGAGCGGACTAAATGTGAAATGACTTATAAGTCGAGGGCAATATATAGATTTGTTATGCGACTGTTTTTTGGTACATCATACATGTAGTAAGGATATGTTAACAAGCAGTGCTTCTTGTCGATAATGGTCCTGTCATATAATAGCGGCCATCGGCCTTTATCGAGTTTATGACATGTACGAAGGTTTAAATGGAAATCTTGTAAAATAACCTTAAAGCTCGGTTTGTTTCTTTCTCGTGTTCATGCTGATTTTACTTCAGGAGCTCTGGGCACATTAAGGTTATTAATCACCATATGTCGAACAATGGTATTTGCTACCTATGATTTAATTTATGTGCGTTTTTACAACTATGTCGAGTTGATAAGTGATTTGAAGCTATTTCGCCAAGATAAATTGTACTTTTTTGTTCATAATTATGAAAACCTGTTGGAGCAAGTGAGAGGTTGGTCCACCCTAGAGCCTGGTCTTAAATCCCGGTGGCAAATTGTTTGGCCAATGAAGTTTCAAGGCAATTACTCCTCCAGTTCTCATTTACGTTCATTGTTTGAGGTTTATATTTTGAAACTGATCATTGTAAAACCCGTGCTCTATTCTCCTTTCTACTATTTGGCTGTGTGGGAAGGCTGGATGTGGCAATTTCTGTTACTATATATTTCACTTTTGAATGATATAAGATTATTTTCAATATTGTTGTTCCATGATTACATTGGTTACTGCATCAAATACAAAATAAAAGGCGAAGTATTTCGGGATAGTTTCACGATTTCATGTGGTTGTTACACGTGGATAAACATGTTTATATTAGTTAATTTATTAATTTATGTTCACCTATAAGTTGTTGTTACATAGTTACATTTTAACACATGTTAGGTAATGCATTAACCACAACTTAACCACAACTTAAGGGGCAAAATATTGTTTTAAAATAGCTTAAACGAAATATCTGAAACCCCGTGTAACCGCATGTAACCAAAACGTTACCATATAAACCAGGCCTAAATACGTCGCCTTTACTTTGGTTGATAAACCAGTTTATCCACGTTACCACAACCTAAAAGTAAAAGGAAGCTGTATTATCTTTGGAATAGTATAACAGCATGATATACCTGTAGATTTTTTATATTATTTGAAACGCTGTGAAAAAAAACAAAGCCAGTGTAACCGAAGCTATGGAAGGTTGCATAATTACAACGGTTCAATATTTAGAACCAGTATCATGCCTTATCTCCCCTATCTTATAAACCTATCTAATAAACATTGAATAAACATGTAAGGCTTGTACACTCGTGCTTGTACACTCGCGTAAAGGAGCAGGTTCGCGAAGTCATAATATTGGCCTAATATATTAAAAAATAAGTTGTGTTACTTATCACAAAATTAAATTTAATGCTTTTAAATACAAAAATGGTTATACTTTCGATAATTAATAGTTTTATATCAATCACATGATCACGGGGTCATCAAAATTGCTTTAAATTATATAGATTGCAAATTAGCTTTGAACAATTCTATTTTATTCTGCAATAATTCATGCCTTTTTGCTTAATTAAGTACGTTGTAGAACAACATATATAGATGACGATAATTTCTCGGGGTCTAAGTTACGCGATTTTTGTAAAACAATCAGCTATTTTCTTCATTCGCGTTTAAATAATTTCGCTACGTCGTCTGACTCGAAACTTATATGGTGATCTATCTTGCTGGTTATCTACACAAAGTATTATAAAAAATCAAACATTACCATAATGAAAGGAAATATTTTTCTTTATATTCTTGCCATATATGTTTTAACAATTAAATCAAATGAATGAATTCTGGCTGTAATGTATTAACTCTCTATGGCCATAACCTGACCACAACTGATAAGCTCCGCCTACCACTCTGCCTCTCCCATACCATGTTGTAAAGTGTTAAACAGAATAGATTTAGTAACCAAACACAAGCTTAAGGTGTTATTTCTTACCCCAAGTTCCCAAGCATTACAGCGGCAAAAAATGTTTTAATATCTGTTGGGTTTGAAGTGATTTACCGTTCTATTTTAAGTTTCCAATTTTACGTATTTGCAAATATTTGAAACTCATTTTATATTCGGGGTATTTATCAATATGCAAGGTAAGCAATTCGCGAAAATAACCACAAATAAAACCAGTCCTACTGTTTTCTTTTACCAACGGTATGTTGTGACATTTGGTTTCCAAATTCACATGATTGGGAACTTTAATCACAATTTCATAACAAAGAAGTGATGAAGGTTCTTATTGTTTTTCATAGTATGAAGAACATAAAATTTTTATAATTGTTAAAATTAACGTTGCTAGGTGTTATTTTAGTAGCAAACAATCACGATGTGACTACAAAAAGAAGCAGTTTATTTTGTATAACACACGCAAACAAGAAATCAAGCTCATCAAATCTTTATTCTTTTTATTAGTGAAATGTACAAATATAAATAACTGGACAATGCGATAGAAAAAACAGTTATAAGACTACGGTATATGTGTAAATACATCTACGTTTAAAGCATGTTCTAAGTGCAGAACATGCTTTTCAAAAACTACCAGTGCCCAAGGTTATAAAACTGAGCATAGAAACCAGTCTCAAATCTCAAGCATCTGATTGGCTGAAATGGCGACCAGTCGCCATTTCAGCCAATCAGATGCTTGAGAATTGAGACTGGTTTCCAATCTCAGCTTTATAACCTTCAGCCCAGACATTACTGCTGTGCTGCAATTTGTCTAATCATCACTTTTTCATTGTTACAAAAAGATCTGACTTATTACAAAATATAGATACGCTATTCTCTGCTTAAATAACCCAAAGGTTTGTGCGTTTAAAGTATTTGTTGTGATTAATACTTATAAAAAGAACACGTCTATACCACTGATGTGTTAATTCTTTGCTAATAAACGGTACCTAAAAGTACATGTACATGTCTGTCACGTGACCTTCTTGTGTTCGTTAGCTTACTATTAACGTGTCTGTTTGTTGCAGAATTAGTACAAAATGTATAAGGCCGTTATAAATAGCATATGTCTTAGTGTTAAGTTTACAAGATTATTTATTAAATACTGTTCTTACTTAAAGGAATACAGAAAATGTACAGCCAGATTTTGCAACACTCCCATATACATGAATTAATCACCTTTATTTATAACACGGTTATTTTATTTTTTTTTTTGATTAAGTAGCATTGCACAATTTCTAGTGAATGACTAACTTATATTAAGGTAGAGCAACTGTAATGCTTTCCCGAGCTTTTTTCTCGAATGTCTGGAATACTCGGTGAACTGTCACTAACAGTCGACAATAATCGATGTTGCTTCGGCTACTATCGGCTCTAACGAGTAGTCACCGAAAGCGAGCCGGTGTTTGATGACGTCGCAAATTTTTGCGCGGGAAAGCATTACAGTTGCTCTACCTTAAGCTTGAAGCTATCAAAAATATTAATGCAACTTTTCTGTTCTCAAATAGGGAATATCCACACTTATTTTTTTAACGATAGACGTTTTTAATGGACATTGCAAGATTCATTATAGAGTATGCAGTTGTGCATGTTTTGGTTTCTCGGTCAATCTATTTACTTATAAAAATAAATACCGTTCCGCATACAGTTACAAGACTTATTGAAAATTAATGAAAACACTTTTCAGAAATTGGTTAGTTACATAATCGTTTTAGATTACATAGAGCCATAGCGGCTCAATGAAACACAATATTAAAAAATCAGTAAAAAATAATTGTCAGTAAATTATAATTTATATATCGTGCAACGTTAACTCTTACTTATAAAAGGTGAGACAGCCATTAACTAAGAGAAGCACAATGAAACATTGGAAAGTTCTCCCAATATTCTAAATGCAATATGCCTACATGTATCAAAAGATAGCTTGACTTTATAAAGTCATATATTTTAAAAATCAATTAGTGTGTATACTAAAAAAAATATAGCACATAGTATTATGAGTTGTGTACATTCATTTAATAAAAAAACTAAGATATAACGCTACATCATGTAAGTTATCCTAAAGCGTTGAAAAGTAAAAGCGTTTCCAGAGTTTCCCCGTCAACGTTGTTTTGCAGCCATCTTGAAAAAGGGTCACGTGGTATGTATTCTTCCACGTCTGATGTCCGGCTTGACTGTTTTCGGCGCCGTCCTACAAAAGATGCATATACTGTTACCGTTTCTTTAATCCCAAAGACTCGTTTATTATGTCTTCTGCATCCTTAATATAAACGATCAAAAGTTAGCGTGTATTGACCAAAATATATTGAATTTCGCTGTCCAATGGTATTCTCTCTAGCTCCTTCTTTCAACTATAACTGCATTGTTTCTCCATTGCATGGTACATCTCTATATATGTTATCATCAACATTCGTGCAAAGTTTATTTTTATTAAATGTTGCTATATCGTATTTTGATCTTGACACAGACAACTAGAAAACTACTTCTAATTAGAATGTCATTAGGTTCATATGATCGACTATACACATAAGCAATTATGAATACTTGAGTGTATATAACTAAAAGGATAAGGAATTAATGTAAGAAAAAAAAAGTTACAAGTCTTAGACCTTTAGCAAGCACTGTCATTGACGCTGTTATAACCCTACACATGTAAGTAGCCGTCTTAATTTTATTTTGCAAATTAGTATGAACTTTACAGAAGAAATGAAAAAGTATATTAATTCATGTAATTAGTAATGAAATGTTTCCCATATTCAATAAATAAATTATGCTCTCTTACTAAATGTAATTGGTAACACATTATAGTTTGTGAATGCTAAAACCGACAAATTTAATATCGCGTCAAATTTATCATGGTTTTATTTTCCTTTTATGTTTTCGGAACGAATTCAATTACGAATGTAATTAATTGACTGAAATTCGTAGTACAACGATTACCATATTTGCAAGGCCATGTACCACTGCAGACTACTAATTTAAAAAGACAAAAGGCCTTAAACAATAGAATACAAACGAGTCAAATGTGATAATAATAAACATGTTAATGACACATCTCTGACAAACGGGTTAAGATAATAAGCAGTGATAAACGCATGTTAATTGCAATACTCTGACAGGTAAGCTTTAAATAGTGTAATAACGTTAACTGCATTAATTTGACAAGCGAATTGCAGTATGTTTATAGAAACGTAAATAGACTTTGATATATGTGTAATTATTCAGAATAGCAGAATTCTGTAGGGGATTTTAACTGCACAATTATTAATAGTTAGTTAAACGTAGTTTTATGAAAAAATTAGTTGAATATTTTTTCATTTGCTGTTACTAGATAGCATTCAAACTAATGATGAGTGGTGGTGGTAACGATGTATGTGGTGGTGGTGGTGATGATGATGAAAGTGATGATGATGATGATGATGATGATAATCATGATGATGATGATGATGGTCTAAAACCCGTTCTGTACATAACAGAATATGTTTCGATTATTTTACAAATAAAGTTTTGGGTGGTTTTGGACAGGGGCGGGCGGAGATGAGAATCTTAAATATTTTTTTCTCTGGCCTTACTAACACACAAGATAATTATAGTGAAGACAGTAAATGTAAATGGAGTCTGCACCCCCTAACAGTTAAAGCATACATTAATTATTTGCATACGTTATGTAAGTTCTCCCTTTTAAGGGCCTTCCACACTCCTCCCAATTCTATTCATCGATAAAAAGAAAATTATTAAAATCTCAAGAACGGCAAAATGCTGTTAAATGAAACTTTGCAGAGGTGTATGTTATTAATGTATCTTTATTTTACAGATGGTAAGACATATTAGAAAAGTAAAGAAAAATAGCAGGATCTAAAAATTCCCTCAACTTCTATTTACATAAATTCACAAAAACTAAAGAACACAAAACATCATTTTAAATGCCCACATGAGTAATATGATACTGACAACAATTTATTGTGTCCTCATGATTTACTTATGTAAACTTTACGAGATATTAGTAAAAGTGTGTTTGACCTTCAATTTCCTGGTCGCCTAAACGGATGACAATCACTGATTTCTCTTTTAATAGTTGAACGTTTTTTACAAAGTACACAACATTTTCTTGTCAGTATCATTGCGCTCACAAGGAAATTTAAAGTTATGTTCTGCATTGCCTAGTTTTTGTGAATTTATGTAAATAGAATTCAAGGAATTTTTAGGTCTAGCTTTGTTTCTTTACTTTTCTAAGTTGTCTTTTTGTATGCAAAATAAAGATACATTAGTAACCTTCATTTTTGCAAAGTTTCATTGAATGTCATTTTGTATTTACTGAGATTTGATGATTTTTATTTTACCGATGAATAGAATTGGGAGGAGTGTGGCGATGCCTTAATGTCATATCGTTTTTCTTTATTGTACATGTTATACATATCTGATGATGTTGATTTGCACATGTGTACACATATGGCGGAGAAAATACTGTTGTAAAGAGAGTAAATAACTACCAAAGTTTTGAAAAACAAGAGCGACATAGGAGCAAACACATACAATATAAGCATGAATGCAGTAAAGCATAACAGGAAATAAACATCGGCCTATGACAAATGACTGACACATATTAACACCGTTTCCTTTTATATTTAGTAAGAAGTTAATAAATTAACTGAACCGCTGCACCAAATTTAAATAAAATATCCGAATTATGTATTTTAAATTAAATGCACTTCACATGTGAATATATTAATTGTTAATAATTCTGGAGCTCAACTATTGTTTTTTTATTCTACGCATTGTCAATGCAAAAATGTTAGATATTGTTAATTCAGTTGATTTTTTAATTGTTATTAATTGTTATCAAAACAACACAAACAAAACAAGCACTGCTAAAAAGGTGAACCGAACAGATGTTAAGGTCATACAAAACCACAGCAGGACAGTAGCAAAACAGTTTATTATAATAACTACTCATTATTACTTGAACGGAGATTTTATATTATTAGAATGACGAAGACAGTTGCTCTGCTGTTTATTGTAATTAAATTTTTGAACACTCGTGAGACATTGAAAATATTATTTCGTTGTTGAAATCCTACAATCATGATATCATGGTTAATATTAAGAAAAGTTGCCATTCTTTTTTATACAATCATGTTTCATCACATAGGAATCGTATTATACTGACGCGATTGAAAACTGTGCAAAGCATAGTAAAGTATAAAAGTTATTTTGAGATAAAAACACATTAAATAAAACAGGTTTGTACCATTATTCTTGCTCGTGTCAGACATCAAACATTTTCCATTAATAAAATAATTTGCTTAACAATTATTGTATAATAATATAATATATTGATTAACAATCATATTTTAATATTTTGCTTGTATGTTTACAATCCACTGTTTTTAAATCGCGTCAGAATATTAACGTATAGCATTCAAACACAATTAACACATGAATTTGTTGTTCGTAATATTCGTCAGAATAACAAATTGTTACTGTTCATTTAGTCTTTAATTTATTCATTTTGTGCATACCAAATTAATCATAACCCTATGCAATTAGTTTCCATATGCACTGTTTTTTCGTTAGTACCAATTAGGGATGAAAAATAACATCATAAAATTATTTTTGAAACAGTCCACGAGTACATCTTGATCCAGTACACCGCATATAAGTTTTCCTCAAACTTTTTAAAATACATATACATTTTAGATCGTATTGCACTCCAAAAAATCTGTTTGCATGGAATAAAACCATTTTATTTCTTAAATAATTCAAAAAAAAATACATGCTAATTTTGCATGACCTATTTTAAATAAAACGTTAAAAGGTTACGAAAATCGCGGATGATTTCGTCATGTTATGACGACCTTCTATATTGTATAGGACATTATCACATTCTCTACTCATTAGAATATATAAACGCAGTTAATGTGAGGTCCCATCAGAAATGTACTAATGATCTCCAAGGTTCGTGCTGTTTCAAAAACAATGCAGCATATACTTACGTCCCACATTTTAACCGACAATAGATAAAATGTGGTCCAGCTCTGAGCCAGCTAAAATAATTTTTCAAATCGTTACACGTGATTACAAAATATAATATTAATTACAAATCAGCGCAGTAATACTAAGAAGACACAAATACGTTAAACGACATTATGAAAGAGCAGAATAAAATGATTACATTCTTTAATGGAAATATTACAAAACCGCGCTGTATGGACTATATTACTTGTTACAAAAAAATTAGGGTAACGTAGTTAATAGCTTCTTACATGTAACAGACGAAACACCCAATTTCGCAAATTTATCATTTTTATGTTTTATAATCACGTCTTTCAACAGTTACAGCGACGAAATGTAAGAAATACCAAATACTAGCACAAAATAGTTCATAAATAGGTCTTGAACTGTGTATATGCAATAAATTATGGTATAATTAAAATGTTTAAAGTGGGAAAAAATGAATTATCAGTTTAAACAAAATATGCATAGTCAGTTTAAAAAGACGTTCAATCGAATATTAAGTAAACTAAGGTACTCCTTTTTGTAGTACTTGCCATAAGCAAACCGTTGTTTGGGATGGATCAAAATTGTACTTCTCATTGGTGTAAATATTGAGTTGCGCTCAACCTGGGGCAAGGCGGCGTGGACAGTAACATGCATGAACTGACTCAATCAAACCGAGCGTGCAATATTTGCATGTTTGTCGTGTTCGGTGACTTTATAAGGTCTCTTTTCGTCAATTTTGAATAACAATAAAAATACTGCGCTGCAGCAAATCAAAAACAAGATGTTCTTAATTTAAAATTAGCAAATGTTTGACTTATAAAATGCTGCAAAGTGCTTCAGATTACGAATATTACAGGGTATGTAAAGAAGACGAATATAAATATGTTATCATGATTACGGGTTTATTCTTTTTTTCTCCTTAGTAAGACCAATTGTGTCGTTTTTATAGATAAATACAATGTACAAGGAAATCTATGTTCTGATCAGGGAGGTGATGGATTTGGCGTTAACAGTGAAAACCTCTTAATTTTTTTCTTGCTAGTTGGTAGTGAATATACAAATCACATACACAAATATCATGTGTTTTTAATTTTGTATTGAAAAAAGTCTTATAGGAGTAGTATTAATACGTGTTTCAGTTATAATGCAAACGCATATAGTTAATTTTAAAAATTAGAAATGTGTATAATTTGTTTTCGGCTTAACTAAACTTTAATTAAAACTTTGCTAAATACAATGCAAATAAATATAGGTACCTAGCCTAGGTCTTGGTTTTGGCCTTGGTTGATTCCATTGTTGTTCTTGCTGATGGTATTGTGGTCCTGCTTGCCACTGGTTTCCTTGTTGTCTTTGTGGTTGCCACTGGTTTCCTTGTTGGTTTTGTTGTCTTTGCGGTTGCCATTGACTTCCTTGCAGTTGGTTTTGTCGTCGCCTTTGGGGTTGCCATTGTTGTCCCTGTTGTTGATTTTGTTGGCCTTGCCCCCATTGTTGCGGTTGACCTCGGTTCTGTTGTCGGCGAGAAGGCATTCTCGGTGTTGGGGGATAGGTGGGGTATGTGGGGTAAGTTGTCGGGAAATAGTAATCTGTTGTTGGGAACGTTGGTGAATATGTTGTCGGAGGAGTGGCTGGTTCTATAGGTTAGATGAAAATAAAAATAAAACAATATAGACTATAGGTTAGATGAAAATAAAAATAAAACAATATAGAGATAAAGTAAATTTTAAAATCAAACTGTAAAATGAGCGCGACCGTGCCTTTCATTGTCTTTGTATTTTTGTTATGCCAATTTAACCCTGTTCATTTTTTTTAAATCAACAGTAAATGCATACAAAAGCATTGAATTATATATTGATAGTCCTATAGTTCACTTTCGTTTCGTTCAGTGAGTTGTGCTTTAAAGTGTAGCAAGAATTGGCATAGACGGTGACATAGATAGAGTTATAACCTGCTTATCATAAGACGGCTGTGCCAGTTGAAACATTAATGTTTATGTTTAAACTGACGCTATTGATACAAGTATGTAGCAGTTCGCATCATGTTTAATAAGAATATACAAAGGCGAACTATAGTTATGACTTGGTTATCTTGCATCATAATTTAGTTCAACTGTTGACATCGCATGTTTGTACAGACAAGTAGTACACATATATCTCTTCATCTAACATAGACACTAGTCTTATTTACATTTCCATACATGCACGTTACTTCAGTCTTCAACTTCAAGAAGAATACTTCAAAGCGCCAAACATCACATGTTTTGATTATCAGAATCAACACATAATGGTGTATTAATTGTCAGCTACCAAACATTTTAACAGGTACATACGTTTAAACTCTGAAGTTATTATTGTGAGATTTTATCTCATTTTCAGTAATACTGCGCAAGACCTTAATTGTATTCACGTTTTGTTTTTATCGCTGCCGGTTAACCCGGCAGCAAGAAAACGTTACGTTGCACACAGTGATTTCAAAGTGTATGCTTTGCTGCTAGAATTCGCACCAAAAAGAGGATGTTTGCTTATCTGAGTAAGGTCACAGCATATAGCTTACATATATAAAACGTTTTATAGAATAGGCATTTGTCAATTTCAATATATTAATGCCGAAGAATAGCCACAATCACTGACCATTGCCCAAAGTTATAAAACTGAGCACGGAAACCAGTCTCAAATCTCAAGCACCTGATTGGCTGAAATGGCGACCAGTCAGATGCTCGAGATTTGAGACTGGTTCATAAACTCAGTTTTATAATCTTCCACCCATGTGACCGACTACAAGTATCTCGGGGCCATGTGTTGTTCCATTTTATTTGGTGGTGGAAGCATTTAAACGTCAAATTGTAATTTATAATGATTTGGTTAAATTATAATCAAAGAAGAATTTTGTCGTCAGCCAAATAAAAATAAAAACAACAAGAAACGCATTATTTGGCTAACATTCACAAAAATCTTAAAACATAACATGGTGACGGTGAAGATTGCAAATTATAATTTCTTTGTATTAATTTTTATGCGTTTTGATTGTTTTCAATGAGTATTTGTTTTTGTTCAAGATGTAAGGATTAATTGAACCAGACTCCAGCATAAAATATACTAATTAATAATGATGAACAGTTATAGCAGTGATTTTAAGTCGGCCATTTTAGTTTTCTTTTTTATTTCACATGATGTTGTAAGATAAAAAGTGGCACGCTTCCGAAAAGTGTATCAAAGTATGACATTCTATTTGCTGCTATCTTTGGCAAAATGTCTATTTTTATGTCAGAATATTTTATAACACATATTTACTATAAATTGCTTAATATATAATTGTAAAATATATAAGAATCAATGAAGTTTGCTTAAGGTTATGACGTCATTCCATAGCAAGGACTGATGTAAATTTTTCAGAAGATACCCGTTTCTGAATCAGTGACGTGCCCCAAATGTGGTTGTCATATTCATAACATATTTCAAATTATTCAGATGTTATGAAAGTAATACTTGTTAAAACAACATCTAAAAAGTGCCATTAACCGTGCTTTTACCGGAGAACATGTCGAATCACAAGAACTTAACTTTTGTCAACCACGTACGAAATCCTAAACTATAGTCTAGGATTTTACAAATTACAGCTGCAGTATTATCCGTGTCACACCGTAACAACTAATTACCGACATTGAATAAAACAAATCCCTCGCCGACAAAACGCAATCAATTACGACGCAGTGAAACGCGGAAGAGCAGATTTACACTAGCCATTTATCACACAGCAAGCATTGTGACAGATGCAAAGTCATAACTGAAAATAGACAACGTGTATGGGTGAATGTTGTAAACTAGAGAACATGCGAAACTATCTTTCTAACATGATGACCTTGAAGATTTAATTATAACTTCTTTGTATTAACCTTTTATGCTTTTTGACTGTTTGCAATGAGTATTTGTTTTTGTTCAAGATATAATCATTTATTGTCAGTAAATTTCAGTCGTACAACACACATTCTCTAACTCGCATTCTTTTAAGCAATCAGTGCCCAAGGTTGTAAAAGTGAGCATGGAAACCAGTCTCAAATCTCAAGGATCTGATTGGCTGAAATGGGGACTGGTGAAGACATTTAAAATAAATGAACCAGACTCCCGAAAAATATAATAATTAATAATGACGCCAGAAAACACAGAAAACAGTTAAAGCAATGATTTAAAGTCAGCCATTTCAGTTTTCTTTTATTTCACATGAAGTGGTACGCTTCCAAAAAATATCTATTTTTATATCAGAATATTTTATAGCACATATTTACTATAAATTGCTTAATATATAATTGTAAAATGTTTAAGAATCAATGAAGTTTGCTTAACGTTATGCCGTCATTCCTTTACAAGGAGCGATGTAAATATTTCAGAATTTACCCGTTTCAGTTACGTGCCCCAAATGGGGTTGTAATATTCATAACATATTACCAATTATTCAGATGTTATGAAAGTAATACTTGTTAAAACAACATTTAAAAAGTGCCATTAACCGTGCTTTTACCGGAGAACATGTCGAATCACAAGATCTTAACTTTTGTCAACCACGTACAAAATCCTAAACTATAGTCTAGGTTTTTACAAATTACAGCTGCAGTATTATCTGTGTCACACCGTAACAACTAATTACTGACATTGAATAAAACAAATCGTTCGCCGGCAAAACACAATAAATTACGACGCAGTGAAACGCGGAAGTGCAGATTTACACTTGCCATTTATCACACAGCAATCATTATGATAAATGCAAGTCATAGCTGAAAAAAGACAACGTGTATGGGTGAATGATGTAAACTAGAGAACAGGCGAAATTATCATGATCCTCTGAACGTTTTGGAAAATATTCATTTTGATTCAAAATGATATCTACCATACTAGGGAGCGAACCCGTACGGTGAAAGCGCATAGCCATTTAAGAAACTTCACTTTTGAAATAGGTCAGGTCTACCTGGTGTGGTTGTTGGAGGACGTCTTTGACTTTTCTGTTTTCGTCGTCGTTGTTTTTGACGGGAGCTTTTACCCGTCTTTCCGTAACCCTGTTTGCTTTTCACAATCGGTTCGAAATCTTGATTTTGGTTTTGTTGATTTTGTTGATTGTTATTATTTTGTGGTTGAGTCCTGCCGTTTTGATTCGATTGAGCACTTTTTGCAGGACTCTGTGTTAGGGCTGGGGTAACTGGCGCTTTGGTGGGTGGGGTAAGAGGTGGAGGTATGGTGGGTGGGGTAACAGGTTCTGGTAGCATGACGACCGGTTCATTTTGTGTTGCTGCCATTGCTGCCCTAGCTTTGTCGTCCCGTATTAACTGTTCTTCTATTTGCTGCGCTGTACTTCCGGGATTCATTCTCCTCAGCAACTGGCGCCGTTGTGCTCTTGCTGTTTAACAAGGTTTCAATATGTACATAATGACAATAACATAAATCGTAAGTTATACATGTACTGACATATCAAAATACAGATTAACATCGAAACAGTTTGTTTTGTTTACTTATTCATTTGCATTTAAACAGTATGCCACTACAAATGCAATAGTTACTCTAAAAAAAGAAAATTTACATGAAATGCTATGCAGCACAATCAAATCAAATGTTTTCGTTTCGACCACCAATTATGTTCGTTAAAAAATCGAATTTTATTAAAGTTTAACATAGAAAGAAAAATAAAATATCTATGTATAAGAACACTTATTTGATAAACTCCGTCGCTTTAAAGTTTGTTTTTTTGAACAACTGAACTACGAACAAATGTTTTGTTAGCTATACGAGTAAATCTATTAAATATCATGTTTAATAGTATGATTAAATATTAATTTATTAATTTGTATTGGGTTAAGATCATAACAAACGTTGCACAGATACGCATGCAGTATTCAACAGAAACGTAGAGCCCGTCATAAAACCCTTTATACATGTGTAAAGTAGCTGAAAGCTGCCTTGTCACAGTTCAGGATCTTCCGTCGGTTTATTAGGTATATTCCAATCAATTTGACCAAACTGTCGAAACAGCAGCTTTGTACTACAAGTTATTTAAAACCAAATGTTTTATGAACGACTGCCACAAAGCAATTAATTCACATATTAGCAAACCTACAGGGAGAGGGAGGTGGTAAGACATAAACAAACTAGCGAATGCAACATAAAATGAAACGCAATGCCACCTGTAGGAATACCTAACGTCAGGACTGAAGGTTATAAAACTGTATCAATTCTCGTACATCTCATTGGCTGAAATGGCTACTGGTTGCCATTTCTGCTAATCAGATGCTTGAGATTTGAGACTGGTTTTCGTGCTCAATTGTATAACCTTGGACACAGGTGTTGAACATTTGCTGAGCTGTGAAAGTTTTACTGGAGTCATTTTTTCCACCTCACGTCAAGTCCATGACGTTCAAGTATGTATTCCTACAGCCGTCATATTATTATACAAATCCATTACAATACAACTAGTAACAAACACATTTACAGCCTTTAAGTACTTTTTGTCACTGTAAAGTTGTCAATAAAAGATCCTGTTATTAACGTATAACTACAAGTCTAAACATAACGTGAATTCATTAATATTCAACGGCATAAAGTTTCAAGGTGTTCTGCGAAACGGTATGGGTTATAAAATAATACCACAGAAACTTCACATGTGTGTACTAATCTTCATACGTATTCAACGAAACTTGGTACAAAAGGAAAATAAATTAATTCACAGTAATACAAAAACCCATCAGCAAAAAAAGTATGCACATTGACTTTCCTTTCCGTTTTTTTTTTGCAAAGTTAAAAACAAAAACAATTTTCCTTCCTTGAACAAGTTTGCATTTTTATAATGTTTACAAAAACATTAAATGTTTTTGAAAGTCTAAAATAACAACTATTTTATCCGTCCCTTTGTTTCAATCAGAAAAAAGTCGAAAGTGGTTCGAAAAGGTATTCACATTTATTTGAAAAACAGTCAAGTTCTTATTGTAAGCAAACCACAAGAATTCATAAATATATTAGTAATATATAAAACAACGCAAGAAATTTCAACAATGTTCTAATACCTTTCAACTGGAAATATAGTGTTTGAAAATCCTTTTCGATGGACAGATTCTCTGTGTGGCAGATTTTGTTCAAGAGCAATTATTACGTTTACAAACAGCTGAGATTGAATAATACAATATCATTTAAAGTACACCTTATTAAATGAATATAGCTCTATGAGACTATAACATAAACTTGGATACGTTTTACTTTTGATGTCAGTGTAGATTTCTCACAACGATGTAAAAGTGTAGCACACTGATGACACTTAACGTTTTAACAATTTATTAGAAGAGCATGCAAAACTTACTTAATAATAAACTTAATTTGTGAATAAAATTGCGCTAAATAACTATTCAAAATTTTAATTTTCATACGCCTTACCGGTATGTGTTTTAAATTCTTAATCTGCGCACACGGCCTATATTTAATAGACGTAAAAACCGCTCTGGATTTTCTAAGCAATATTAAATCATATTCTTTACACATTACATACAATTTCACATAGTACATGGAATATTTTAATTGACATCAAATGTTATGTAACAAATTATAAACTTGTTAAAATATCAATTAATATCTTGCTTCTGACAGTATATACGTATCTTTCGTCTATTGCAATTTTAGAATCAATACAAATACTGCTTATCAGGGAGCTTTTTTAGATAGTGTCTAGTTAAACAAACAACAAAACGACTATTTCGCTGGACATCTACACATACATTTACGTTTGAAGCACATAAAGCATGCGAAACATAGCGACATATATATTTGATTTTTGTGGTTTTGTCTTTAATGACAATCAAAGATCAAAGTGACCTTGGCCTACATTGTACATGCACATCTCTGAAAATAGTAAACTGACAGGTGTTTTTGATTCACTAGTATTGCCTTTAAATGTTCCCAAAAAGCCGATTTGTTTTCGTGTCTTGTTTCCTTGTTGTTAGTTTGTTAGACCAATACATTTGTATAATGCATTGTATCTATTTGTTTAACCTTTGTGAACTTGCCGACATGCTTTTTAAAGCTTCCATAAGCTCTGGTTATTTTATGTTATCCGATTATTATAAGGTTTTTTAATGTTAATGTCCATGCAATCAAATACTTAGATCTGGCCGCGCCTCAATTTCCTCAGGGACATCTGTGGTGTTGATTCTGTCATTGGACCCAAGTGCTGGTTCGGTTGTCGGACCTCCGGCCCATCCAGCTACATTAGGGCTAGCGCCGTTAGCATGAGATGGAATAGGGACGTACCCTGTGATAAAGACATGCATTAACTACATAAAAATGAAAACTATTTAACTGTAATAATCAGTGATGCTGTGTTTGTCGGCGTTGCGTCTGAAGTTCACAGTTAACAGTGCCCAAGGTTATAAAGCTGAGCATGGAAACCAGTCTCAAATCTCAAGCATCTGATTGGCTGAAATGGCGACTGGTCGCCATTTCAGCCAATCAGATGCTTGAGATTTGAGACTGGTTTCCAAACTCAGCTTTATAACCTTCAACCCTGGTGGCAATACGTTATTACCAGTCTTTTACTTCATGATGCTGCAAATATCAGTGTTACAAAATATACAATGTGTGTAAAACTATAAAAAATTAATATATGCACATCAGAAATCGCCAAAATAAAAAAAAACACAGCCTCCCCGCGCAGCGAAAAAGAAGAGAGAAAGATAGAGAGAATTATTTATATAAGTATGTCAATTCAAATTGGACGCCACAAACAATTAACGAAGAAGAGAACATTTGGGGAAAAAGTTTCACCAAATGGACAAAAAGGGAGAGTATAAACATGAAACCGAAGGCAAAAGACAAATATTATGATAATGTACAGCAACAAGGGTCACATAATCAGCGCTTGTACTTAAATCGAGGGGTCAGTGCAAGACTGTTGTAACAACATTGAAATAAAGAAGGAGTTACAATAGTCTTGCACTGACCCCTCGAAATACGTTTTCAAATTTATTTTCTAACACAATGGTGACTAAATAATTCGTACTATGCCATAGCTATATCTCCACTATTCCAAGGGATCCGGTGAGAACATTCATGCATCTATTTGTTTGCAAAGATTCCTATTTCGCATTTATTGTCATAGGTTGACAAAATCAACCGCCAGAAATGGACCTCAATCTACGTGTTTTCCGGGCCGCATAAAAGTCTCTATAGCAACTGGCCTTTCACAATGACACAACCATTACACAATATCAACACAATCACTTCATTCTAATGGCCTGGTTAACACGCATGTTTGACGTTTATTTGTTAATTTGAAACAAAACCTTCCACTTTGGAACTTTACATCTTTAGGTGGTATTATAATTTCTCTCTTATTTAAACGGAATATTCTCGATTCAACGAGATCTTTAATTTGATTTATGGTACAATTGATAGTTTATGCTCACGTCAATATACCTTAGTTTTTGAGACACGCGTCAATCCGTTCTTTAACGTATTAACGTTTTATGCGTTTGAACAAGACAAGTTCACCGGACATTTCATAGTGACGACCTCCCAAAAAGTAAGCAAGTTCAACACTTATAAAATGTGATTTAAACTTGCTTACTATAAGGTGAACATTAAATGTCATTGAAATGGTCAAATACAAACATTAGTAACTAAGTAGTATGATGACATTTAACGCTTTATAAACGCTCGACTAATTAAAATGTCCAAACATGGCCTATCTTCGACGATCAGTTTAGTTATTATTTGTCGTAATATGTCACATTTTGTGAAAATTTTACATTCATTGCTCACAGTAACCTGTTAATATTCCTGATATATTTGTTGTTGTACTTAAGGTGTTTTAATCATGTTTGTATGTAAAAACAATTTAAAACTTACGCCCTACTAAATGTTGACTCTTAACTTTTCTATAACACTTCAATTATATAATGCCTATGGCTCATTTTTCCATAATTAAAAATATCTCTTACATGTAACTTACAATATTGAAATAAAAAATAGAAACATTAGCACTATCGGAAACTAAATTTACATGATAATTGTTTGTGTTATGAGTATGAACTGGTTAAACGGAAAATAGGACTTCAATATCAATATATAATGGTCAAACACTAATACATTATCCTGCTACATGTATCTTACCGGAAGGTTTGGCGTTTGGATTCGCCAGGGCAGCAGCATGCTCGGCCCGTGCTCTATCATCTCTTGCAATCTGTGCATTTATTTGAGCATTCGTCCAGGTTGGGTTTAATCGTTTCAGTATAAGCTTTCTTTCGGCTAATGCTAAGGGCAATTTCAAAAATGGTTAAGCTATATACATTAATTTTTGTTCGATCTTTTAAATATGCACGTGTTTTATACTATTAGTAAGTACGTTGCAAAGTTTTACTTGTAATATGGTCTTAACATGCTTAAAGATCTTAAAATGTTTTTTCTTTACAATATGTTTCAGAGCGCGGACGCTTATTAACAAAATTCTAACTATAAAATCTGAAATTATAGAAGTCTTAAACTGCAGAATAGCAATTTTGTCCGATTTACTAACGTTATTCATCGTTTTAGCTTACAAACATTAATACTAGAGGCGTAACCAATATGATTGAACCGAGGTAAACATGAATGTCGTTACCAAGAACCAGTTGCATTTTACCGTCATTTATTTTAGAAAAAAAATGAAATATGCATATCAGGAATGGCCACATCCAGCATACACAGCCTCCCCACACAGCCAAAAAGTACTAAGAGAGGAAAAGAGAGCATGGTATTACAAAAATCAGTTTCAAACTGGACGCCACAAACAAATAACGAAAGTGAGAACCGGAGGGGTTACCGCCTTGGAACGGTCAGTGGCAAAACAAATTGCCACTGGGGGTTTAAACCAGGTTCTAGGGTGCACCAACCTCACACTTGCCCCAACAGGTTCTCGTATCACAAAACAAGTACAAATTGTCTTGATGAAATAACTCCAACCCACCCATCAGCTCAACAATGTTGCATGCAAAAGCATACAAACATATAAACATAAGAATTTATGAAACAATATAAAGGTGGTTATGGTATTTAAGAGTGATTACGACACATGACTGATAATAACGGCTAATGGAGCAAATATCACCCTTAATAGTGTGTAATGGTTGAAATTATTTTTGAGTCAATGGTCATGCAGTATTTTTCAAATATTTCGAACCTTAATTCTCATAATGTTGCGCGTCGGAAACGTGTTTATTATAGGACAATTTGCTCACGATTATTGTTCGAACGATTAATGACGAACATGTATTGTTCGCTAACGATCTTTTAAAGCGTGGAAGTAGGCGTGACTTACAAAGAGAGAGGTGAAGGAAATAATTAAAATATTGATTGGAGCGTTGACGTTTTTGGCTGATGATCAACTTCTTAAAATGTTTAACCCTTCACCCCATAGATACGGGACCAGTGTAGATCCAAATCAACCATAAAATCAATGCCATCTAATCTGGTTTTACACTGTTGTCTTTTTGGTCAGAAATAACTAAGTGATTATAAAGCGGAGATTGTAGATCATGATCGGAATGCACGGATGTGTCGGCTGATCTGGATATTAACTGTTTTGTCAAGAGATAAAAGATGTATTTATGGAGTAAAGGGTTAAAAGGAACTTTCACTGACGAACACTTGTTTCTCCACCCAACATACACTGTCACACAGGTTTCCCATCAGACAAACTGTGTTTTCAGATACAAAATTGCATAATTCGCTTTCTAAAATATTCTTTCAGTACACGTTTACAAGCCACAAAACTACATGCAGTATGACAATTGAATTTGTGTATACCCATATATGGTAATTTAGGCGGAGACTGTTTTGTCAGTAACAAAAATAAATTCAACCATTATATACGTTATAGTTTATATAATGGTTGAAATTATTTTTGAGCCAATGGCCATTCAGTATTTTTCAAATATATCGATCCTTAATTCTCATAATGTTGCGCGTCGGAAATGCGGAGAATGTTTTGTCAGTTACAAACATAATTTCAACCATTATATACGTTATAGTTGATTTAGAGGCTTGTATGAAAAATTAAACGGTCGCCCAGCTGCGCTGGGCCTGACAGTTTAATTTTGATACAAGCCTCCTAATGAACAATAACCTACATGTATACTTAGAGGCTTGTATGAAAAATTAAACGGTCGCCCAGGTGCGCTGGGCTTGACCCGCCCGGCTAGCTCAGTTGGTAGAGCATCGGACTGTCAATCCAGGGGTCGTGAGTTCGATCCCCAGCCGAGGCGGGAAAAAATTTCTCCGTAACAATTGAACTCGGACATTGCGTCTGAGAGTCATTTGTCCCTCACCTCTGATTCAAGTGAGGAAGCAGTCAGTCGCTTGCGGAGAAATTGGTTAGTACTGGTTGGAGACCCAGGAACACCGGTTAGGTGGACTGACCGCCGGGATATAACCTAGCTGTTGAAACCAGGCGTTAAACCCGAAACAAACAAACAAATCAAAATTAAACGGTCAAGCCCAGCGCACCTGGGCGACCGTTTAATTTTTCATACAAGCCTCTAAGTATACAGTACTGTGAACGTTTAATGTTACAAAATTTGCGTCTATCGTGCGTCCGTCTATCGTGAATCGTGCGTCCGTCTAACGTGTATCGTGCGTCCGTCTAACGTGCAAAAATTTATATCTTATGAATTTCCTAATTTTCGAAAAGTTTTTAACAATGTTACAGAAACAGTAAGTACAGGTTATTGTTCATTTAGAGGCTTGTATCAAAATTAAACTTTTCGAAAATTAGGAAATTCATAAGATATAAATTTTTAGCAAGACTATCGGCAAACAAGTGATAACTTAAAGAACAATTTTTCAAAATGTTAATGATACCACATAAGACGTCGAAGATGGTTATATTTATATATATTATGGACGACATGTGTATCAGTACATAACTTGTTAACAACACGGTGGCGATGAGGGTTTGGTAGGGGATATAAAACAAATAGTTATTCTCTCTGCTTCAACAGATCATAGTTTTCGATGATCATATTATCACGCAACCGTCGGCAACCATTCAGATAATATAAAATCAGTTTATTAACGATACTATTTTTTTGCTACTTTCATTTTGTTGATATTGCATTTGCTTATTTACCAAACAGATACCTCGGTATGCCTCAAAATAGTTACGCCACAGCAATTGTTAAACAAGCAATACGAGTTTGTTAAGTATATTATTAAACCAATGCCCACCAGCCGATTGGTCTTACAGTGGAAAAATAAGAGTCATACGGTATTACCAAGATATATTACATAATCACTGGGGTTGGAATACACAACAGTTATAATTAAAACAATTAAACATCCCGAGCAAGCCAACATTGTGTTAATATAGTTTAACTACTAAAGTTAATGTGTTTCCTAGTTTTTTAGGTCCACATAACATCAAATGTTATCATGTTAGATATCTGCAGTGTTACATTGTATTTTATACATTTATACCGCAGAACACAAAAGTGCAAAACAACACTAAACCAAGCGTCATCATTTGTTTCATTGTATCTGTTAATGTTAATATTGCAAGTTTTACAACGAAAGGAATCCTTAACCCTTACAAGAGTTACGTCACTTGAATAAGTTGTCCATATGCAAAGCGTTAGTACATGTATATTATATATAGCATTATATACAGCATTGGTACAAAAGCTAGAGCGATACTTTTGTCCGGTCTGGCTTCAATTTCTTCTGGAACATCAGTAGTGTTCATTCGGTCGTGAGGTCCTAGTGGTGGATCGGTCACTAGGTTGTGTTTCCATGGCGACACGCCTGCGCTTCCGGCAGAATTGCCAGGTTGACCGTTGCCTGTGCTATACGGTACATTTGGTCCATTGTTATTTGTGGAACCAATGCGACCCTGAACTATTTCCACGTTGTTTGGGTTTATATCGTTTACAATGTTGTTACTTCCAGGATTCGGCGCAGGGTCCCCTGTACGTATAGTGTTTACATTGATGCATTTTGTACCCGTAATAAAGTAATGGATATAAGGTGACACTAGTATAGGCAATACTAAATTATTTTATTAAAATTATAAGATATAAGATCTTCTTTAGGCATTTTTTTACGATTGTTGCGAAAATGCTTTTATACGATACATTATACACTATGCATTTTGTTGTTAGCATTGCTTAAGGTTGTTATTGTTTTCGTTTAATAAACAGTTATATGGCAATGACATAATTGCGATAATATGTTTAGTGTAATTCAGTTGACAAAAATAGAGCACTATGAAACTAGAACTCTTGATGCATATTATCAAAGAAATGCGGTTAACCTTCATTTAATTATATAAGCATAGATGCAACACGATATAATTGCAAAATATTACACTTATTATACCCCAGACATGTATTGAAACTGAGTGACTTTTTGGCCGTTACCAAAAATGACGTATATGTGTAAATAAATATACGTTCATTGCTCTGAATTCAATATTGATTGACCTTTTTTAAATACAAATGGGCATAGTTGGTTCCTATGATATTTGATATCTTCAAAGAAAGTAAAGGTATACGTAAATTTAAACATGATTATTTTCCTGATGTCATTATTAAAGCTGCAAATGTTAGAGTTCGTAATGCACTGAAAGACGTCTTACGCACCTCTTGAAAACTTCTTTAAGCCGTCATTTATGTATACTCACATATCATTCAGAGCCCAGAATGAATCAATCTCTGACAAAATGACCCTCATCGCAGGCTAAGTCCCCAATTTTCTAACATTTATCAAATGCTCGCTGATTATACAATGTAACTGAATAATACCTGGGCCCAAGGTTATAAAACTGAGCATGGAAACCAGTCTCAAATCTCAAGCATCTGATTGGCTGAAATGGCGACTGGTCGCCATTTCAGCCAATCAGATGCTTGAGATTTGAGACTGGTTTCCAAACTCAGCTTTATAACCTTCAGACCTGTTTGAATGTTCACTATGGGGAATCACATGATCAAAATAATCTCTAAACAAATGTAAAACAATGAAAACTGAAATATATTTTGTCCATGGTTTGTGTGAAGCTTTCTTATGTAGCCTATCATATGCCTACTGGAAGGTATAATTATACTGACAATATTTCGCTCATGACCTCTTCCTCATAATTCAGAACACCCAAGCACTATAAAACATGGTACTGCAGAGGTAATCTGGTAAAATTCTAAACAAAACACTTGTTAGCAGTTGTAGTATAAAACATATAGTCTGTGGTCATATGATAGTACATTTATAAATTCTATTTGTGCAACTCATAAATGAAAACTTCACAAAATTCAAAATTTCCATATAGCTTAGAGATTATTTTGATCATGTGATTCCCCACAGTGATGTTTATCTTAATGACATGTAAGCAAGTTAGATTCCCAACAAAACAAAAAGAAATATTTACTGTTAAGAAGATGTAACGCAGTGCAATTTAATGTGTTCTAAAGGTCATTTTGTCGGAGACTGATCCTTATGTGAGTCATGCAAATCAATACGAAATCATCATAAATTTTACTTACCTAAACGTTAAGCAAGCTTTAATTCCAAATTGAGCGGTATAACCGTTTATATTTTATGCCCGATACAGATAGGATTAATGTAATTTGAATGGTGATGCATCAATATTTAAAATAACAGTTACATTAAATGCTGAAAATATTATTATAAAACACTATGAAAAATGGACATTTACTTACACCAACGTTGAGCACATGTTAATTCCAAATTCACAGAAACGACCAGGAGCACGAAACAGAACTCAAACATTTTGCTAATGTTTCGCAACCTTTTCTCACTTCTGTTGTTTATCTAAAATTTTTGAAAATATAAGTTTCGAAAATGCTGAAGCTTTTATTTCTATTGAATGAATGGCTGACTTATACCTTATTGAACGTTAACACTAAGAAACAATTACTGTTTGGTTAGAGTTAATAATTTGACTCTGTGTACAATGAATACTCTTGATAATGGACAAGTCTTAATATCCGCATATCTGAATCAAAGAGAATGCATTTTACATAGAGATTTTACTGATTTTTATGTTGAAAGATTTTATGCGATTATGTTTTGTAAGGAACTTTTAAATAAGTTGCTATCTTATAATCAACAAAAGATGGTAATTAAAAAGATAATAATATCCACTAGCAGTTTCACCTAATTCCACTCCACAACCGCTACACAAACAACATCAGCTTGATGCAAACATGATTGACAGACGCACGTGACAAAGAAACTTGACGGCGAAAATTTATATGTCTGTTTGTCAGTGATAAGCATGTCAATGTACAGCTGGACAATTCAAGCTCCATAACGCCAACTGTCTGTCCGTCTGTCTAAAACGTTTGTTTGTCTACTGACCTATTGAGTTACATGCAACATTGTATTATTGCAACATGTATTGTAAGCATTATTTAGTATTTCAAACAACATAAAGGTACTTTTATTTTCGCACGATTAATTGCATAAAAAACTCAAAACTGTTTTTAACAATTAACGTTAGGTTATCATACCATTATTTTATTGCAAGCATTCGCCGTTTCAAAAACACTAAAACAGCTATATGCTATTTTATAGCCATCGACATGCTTGTTGAATAACTCATTATACAGTGTATCGGCTGCTTACTTGCTGTCCTCTTCTAGCAGGAGGAAGTGAAGTGTACTCAGAGGTTTCTAGAAAATCTCGGACAAAACGAGATACGGGTGTAAGGGTCCAATCCCGTTTTTCGGGATAATGCCGATTTCATTTCCGGTGTATTGGTCAGTTCTAAAAACATGAGCGGCTGGGAGTTATCGACTTTCAATAAACGCTTACTGCTACTCGTCTATCTATCAAAGAACAGTGCCCAAGGTTATAAAGCTGAGCATGGAAACCAGTCGCCATTTCAGCCAATCAGATGCTTGAGATTTGAGACTGGTTTCTAATCTCAGCTTTATAACCTTGCCACCAGCACCTTAAATGAAAGGAGCGAAATCACGATAATTCATCTGGGGTTCTAAAATAGCACGATAACATGAAGGTGACAATTTAGGCGTTATTCACATGTGACCTTTTGCTGCATTTAATTATACAGTAGACAAATGCTTACTCTCTCTCTCGCTCTCTCTCTCTCTCTCTCTCTCTCTCTCTCTCTCTCTCTCTCTCTCTCTCTCTCTCTCTCTCTCTCTCTCTCTCTCTTTCTCTCTCTATCTCTCTCTCTCTCTCTCTCATTCACTTTTGATATAAATTTATCAATTAAACCAAACACATCTTTAACATATGTTTTTTCATAATTTATAGTATTTCAGGTTTTTAACATAAAATATCAAAAAAACATTCTCTTCTTTTTACAGATTTAAATCTTAGTTATGACAAGTTTTCCTGTTCTTAAACTGTCCCTCTACTTTCATAAAATCTACAGAAAATGACATTTAGTTGACACAGTCATTTATTCTCGTCAACGTTTTAAGTTTATGTTGACAGAAGAATGAAACAAGTTAAAATTATACTTTTGTTTTATTTAAACAGGAGATCGCTTTGGCTACAGCTGCTGAATTATAAGACTTATAAGACGTGCTTATTGAAGTTAATAAACATTTCAAACACATCATTACATAAGTAGGAAAATTAGGTAGTCGCCTATATAAATTCTTAGTTTATTGGTTCGATGTTCCTTGCATTATACTGTGACAAAACTAGGCACAAGATCACCTATCTCAAATCTGCAGCATATGATTGATTTAAATGGAGACTGCTTGTCATTTGTGACTGATCTCAATATCAGTTGATCATTTTGAGCCTCGGCCTTATATACAACACTAACGCTTTTACGTAATTGCATTTTTCTAATATTTAACCATCACATTGCGCAGGCGTAGTAGCTATTGTATTTACATTTTTACAAGCACGCCTGTGTTGTCTTGCTTCTTTTAATCCAAACGATATTGTCATAAAGAACAATAAAATTATTATAATACTATATTATATAGTTGCAATTGCGACATTTATGTGTGTCAAGGCTGCGCAAATATCGTTTTATATACGCAAGGAAATTATAAACGCAACTTCTTTAAACATGAATATATATTTCGTGTTTAAGAAGTTGTGTTTTAATTTCTTGAACTTTATATAAAATACTAGAGGAAATTATAAACGCAACTTCTAAAACATGAAATATATTTTTTGTTTAAAGAAGTTGCGTTTTTAATTTGTTTAACTTAATATAAAATACTAATTTATAAAAGGAAATTAGAAACGCAACTTCTTTAAAAATGAAATATAATTCGTGTTTAAAGAAATTCGTTATTATTTCCTCAACTGTATATAAAAACTATAGGAAATCGGAAAGTTTTAACGCAACTTCTTTAAACATGAAATATAATTAATGTTTAAAGAAGTTGCGTTTCTAATTTCTTTAAGTTTATCTATACTTCTGCAATCGTCAGAGCTTGAATAAAGGAAAGCGGAAATGTTAACTAAAATAAACATTTAACATCATGTTTATTTGTCCATTTGTCATCATGCACCTGTATTAGAAGGTTAAGTATCAGAAAAAAAAACATTACATGGATGACGAGCCATAACACCTTCCGTTTGAAGTGTGGTTAATGAGACATGGTCGGTAACAAAGTTACCAAAGACGAAAGTGGTGTCTTAATTGAACCTTTGTCATAAAACAAATTGCAAGCGTTTACATATTTCATAACACCAATATAATGCAGATACACAATAATCAACAAACCTTTCTAGCTGTGTGTTTTTTCACTGTTGGAAATCTATCGCTGTGTCCGCTGGATTTGGCCATCCCTGCTAGGCATATTTCACTTTGTTCTTGTATTGTTCGTAACAGCATATACAATATAGAGACTTTTAATTATAATGAAACAGGACAATTACAAAATATCTAGATTTAACATTTCATTTGTGCACCGAAAATTTTTGTATACACATGAACTCAAGAGCAGCTTGTTTCGTTGTATTTCTCCTGAATACAACAATGAATCAAAAGCACTTCTCTTAGATAAAATTAAATCGCTATTTACAAGAAAATGAAATAAAAACTGCTTGAAAGATTTCAAACCGTAAAGTATACGATTTGTCAGTCGTATGTTTTTTTCTGATTTTAATTTTAAAAGGTGAAATATGCATATCAGGAATTGCCACATCATTCAGAAAAACAGCCTTCCCACACAGTTAAGACCTTGGAATGGTCAGTGGCAGATCAAATTGCCACTGGAGGATTTAAACCAGGTTCTTGGGTGCACCAACCTCACACTTGAATTCATTTTTCTCTTAAAAGATAACACCCCAGACTTTCTCTTGAATTGTCTCATCACTTCATGTAATATTTGTTAAAAGTTATCAGTATTTCATTGTTCTGCTTATATTTATTTTCCCTTTTATAATAATAAAAAGGTGAAATATGCATATCAGGAATTGCCACATTCAGAAAAAAACAGCCTCCCCACACAGTCAAGAAGAAGAGAGGGGGAGAGAGCATGGTTAATAAAATAATCAGTTTCAAAAAGGACGCCACTAACAAAAAACAAAAATGAGAACCCGAGGGGATACCGCCTTGGAACGGTCAGTGGCAAATCAAATTGCCACTGGGGGTTTAAACCAGGTTCTAGGGTGCACCAACCTCACACTTGCCCCAACAGGTTCTCGTATCACGAGACAAGTACAAATTGTCTTGGTGAAATAACTCCAACCCACCCATCAGCTCAACAATGTTGTATGCAAAAGCATACAAACATAAAAACATAAGAAGCTAATAGCATTGCAAAGCCAAAGGGTGGGTACTCAATGATCTTTCCGAGACCAGAGCATCTGGAGTAAAATCAGCAAGAACACGATGACAGGGATAAAAGAAACAAATCGAGCTTCTAGGTTCTTTTAAGAAAAGATTTCCCCATTA
Organism: Corbicula japonica; assembly: GCA_038501625.1. Taxonomy (NCBI): domain Eukaryota; kingdom Metazoa; phylum Mollusca; class Bivalvia; order Venerida; family Cyrenidae; genus Corbicula; species Corbicula japonica. The sequence goes on from JAZAYU010001336.1 coordinate 52,304, forward strand.
ACCTTCATAAACTCTTAAACCCCTGCCACCGTCGTGCAATCAAAGAGGTAAGCATAATGATCAACTGTAGAAGGGTTAATCACTAGGCCTGCAGAGCGCTGTAAAATATCATGTTGGTAACCTTTCTTTTTAAATTTACAGATGGTTTTTACGAATAACCGGGAGAAATTAACACTGCCTTTTATCTTTTTAAGTTTATAAATTAAATCTCCATAAAAAACTGGTTGTGAAATACCTTGTTGCAAAAGTGATTTTAAACTGCATTTGTATTTATGAATTAAATCTGGGTATCGGCGATAAAACTTGCAAAAGGTTTTCCTTAATTTGTGATACCGATAACCTTGTTTTAAAAGTTTTTCTGTAATGCAAAGATTACGTTCATTGAAATCATTAACATTGTTGCAAGCTCTTGAAAAGCGAACAAGCTGTGAGATATAAACCCCATAAGATGTTGCACGGGGAACATCGCCGTCTAAAAACGGAAAATTTACTATATTAAAATTAAAATAATCTCTTTTATCATAAATTTTAGTAGTGACATAACCATTTTCAATAGTCAGATTAAGATCGAGAAAGTTTGCTTGCTTTTCTGAAGTGTTCGCTTTGTTAAGTTGTAGTTCTTTAGGATAAATCTTATTAACAAGTAATGGAAAATGGTTATTGTCTATATTTAATAAATCATCAAGGTACCTCGAGGTGTTGTTAAAAGCTGTAATTATATCATCTTGATGTTCAGTAGAAAGAGATAACATAAAGTCTCTTTCATAACAGTATAAAAACAGATCAGCAACAAGGGGTTCACAATTAGTACCCATTGGGATGCCTATTACTTGTTTATAAATAGAGGTACCGAATCTAACATAAATATTATCTAGTAAGAAAGTTAGCAACTCTATAAGGTCTTGACAAGTCCATAAGGTATAATTATCATAAGAACCATCTGTAAAAAAATGCCCTATGTTCATTACAAGCGATGAAGGCTTTATTCTCTCTAGCAAACGTTTTTGTTTTTTTTAATGAGACTGGTTAGTTTGTCTCTTATTAAATTATGAGGGAGCGAAGTGTATAATGTTGAGAAATCGTAAGTAGACAAACAGAACGCCCGATAATTATTTGATTTAAGCTTATTCAAAACATCATTTGAATTCTTAATCGACCAAAATAAATTTTTGCCAGAAGTTTCAAAAACCTTATCACAATACCTAATTACGTGTTCTTTTATAGCTGTAAGACAAGATGTTAAGAGCACAGATAATTTAGTAGTAGTGCAAGAACTAGAGTTAGCAATAAATCTTGCTTTATACGGTGTTTTATGCTTTTTAGGTAACCAATACATAGTAGGTACTTTGTCTTGTTTCGGCTCAATACTGATTCTAAATTTTGTAATTTGTAGAGTGTGTGCAGTAACAATATCACTCTCAGATGAAGAAGTCAGTATATAAGCATTAGTGCTGTTCAGTTCTTCAGTTTGAATATTAATATAGTGTATTCGTCACACTATAATTACATTATTAGAAGCCTTATCAGCAGGTGTTAAAACAAATCTGTTATGAAAGTCTTGAATTCCTTTTATCAAATGACGAAAGTTAAAACGAGCAATGTTTCTTTCATAAAATGATATACGGGTGTCAATTATTTTGAATATGTGCTTTCGCCTGCTGTTGCATACTATTGTTGTATAGGGTTGTGGAAAGCCGATACTGACTTTGGTATTACTGAGAGCCTAGCCCATTTTTTGTTTAAGCCCGCACGCTTGTATTATTTATAATTCAATCAAAAATGTCATCCATTATCTTTTTAATCTTAATCATTCTAAACTCTTGCACGGAACAAAACTGACATCATATGGGGTGCGTCACGGGAAAAGGTACCTTCGGTCATCTGTTGTGACATTTTAGTTGTTACTATATTTAGAAAGAACTAACAACTATCTATCAATCGCTCATAACTAACAAGTGCTTTTCTTACACATCTTGACATTACAATGACATTTTTAACGCTAAATGCATAATAATCAATGTCGTCTACTCAACTTTGTGACGTAATTTCAATGATTGACGTCAATTGTCCGAAGGTACCTTTTCCCGCGACACGCCCCGTATCAACGCGTTACTACTAGTGTTCGGAATCGACTGGATTTTTCAGAGTCGATAATCGGAGAAAATCGGCTTGGCTCAGCCGATTGATAATCGGATAATCGGAACACGTTGTTTCATTAGATGTTTTAGTTTTTGTTATAAACAAATCAGTAGATACTGATTTAATATACGTTAAAATGGAAATAATAAAAAATAAAATGCTTTAATTTCTGTTGTCCGTTATTATCAAATTTCTGCCTTAAATATGAGCAAGGTTAATCTGTTTCTGCACAAGTTTAATGCGACAAACTATACTTTCTTACAGTATTTCAGGTCAGACTGTTTGACAGTCACAAAACTTGGCCCTAAGATTATAAACAACTAGCCATACAATTTCAGAGCTTACTGAACCCTACTTTTAACATAACCGTAACAAGCGTGATATTGTGGGTGGGGTATTATTTTCATGCCTTTATTGGCATATGATTTCCTGCAAAGCTTGCAAATGACTCTGCTCATGTCTAAATTTTCTTTAACTGGAGCTCCATCTTTCATTTTTCGGAAGTAAAAATACTTCCAGACCAGGGAAGCCGTCTTTCCCGGGTATGGAAAAATGTCTTCGTTATTGTTTTTCATCCATTACTGTCTTGATGGATTTCCTCCCTTCAGAAATAAACGGAAAGAAACTACCGGCAAGCTATTACCGAAAAGAAAGAAAACATGCATCCGCCTAACCTAGCGACATCGGTTCTGAAAAATTCGACCCGATTGTCGCCGATGTTGAAGTTATCCGACTGATTATCGATTGTCGGCGACAATCGGGTAAACACTAGTTACTACTCATCCTCAGAGTGTTGCGTAAATCTTTGGAGACCTTTAAATTGATGTACGAAAACAGGTTAAAATAGTAAACTTTTTTGTCTCTTTGGACGAAGCAACCTTTCTATTTTTTCCTAAAAACAACTCAATGCTCGCAGAGAACTTGTCAGAAGGCAATGATCATTAAAGTTCGTTTTTGTTGAAATTTTACGACTCATTCATTTTAGCAAAGTTGTTTTTGCTATAGATTTAAAACATTACTTAATAAAAGTGTGAACAACATCCTGTTTTAGTTTAGCATTCACACTTTTTCCATATATGCTAACGACAAACTTAAAACTTAAATAAATTTAACATTGGAGTATGATGTCTTCTCTTCCCTGTTCCAAGGTTAAAAAACTGAGCATGGAAACCAGTCTCAAATCTCAAGCATCTGATCAGATGCTTGAGATTTGAGACTGGTTTCCAATCTCAGCTTTATAACCTTGGGACCAGTATCTTATTTCAAGCATCTGGATGGTTGAAATGGAGACAAGAGATTCTTGATATCAGAACCTGGTCTGAAGGTTATAAAACTGAGATTGGAAACCAGTCTCAAATCTCAAGGATCTGATTGGCTGAAATGGCGACTGGTCGCCATTTCAGCCAATCAGATGCTTGAGATTTGAGACTGGTTTCCATGCTCAGTTTTATAACCTTGGGCACTGGTCTTCAGTAAAATGTTCATGTTCATGTAGCCGTTAGTGTAAAACCATATATGGTTTAAATTGACATGTTGCCTTTTTTATAATAGATTTTTGGAGTTTAAAATGTTACCCTTTTATTCTTGCATGAAAACAAATAACAAATGTCTAAGTTTGCCTTGTTCACGCTACATTGGTGAATATTTTTGCGGCCGTAAACATATTATAAAAATCCGAAGTTTTAAACATAGTCAAACTTTTGTTAATTAAGATAAATCCAAGAAATGTTTACTCACCAGTTGCGAGATTTGGAGTTATGGTAGTAGTAGTTGCCTCCTCGGCTTCGATTTCCACTTCTTCCGTTGTAGTTCGAGTTGTTGTCGGCGAATCTGTTCTTATATCGATCATCAAAGGAGCTGCAAGCTTTGGCTTATCAGTTGCGATAAGTACTGCTTTTGTATCTATTACGCCTTTTTTACTATCAGTGTTTGATAAAATTGCTGTTGGGGGCTTTTTAGCAGCAGCTTGATTTGCTTCTAAATTCAATAAAGCATCCTTTGGAAGTTCAGAATTCATTCCCGCAAGTCCACCAGTATCGGAGGCTTTAGTCTGTGTTATAGTTGTTGTTTTCTTAGTTACTTTTTTCACTGTCGATGTAGAATTGCTCTCTGCTGCACTTGATGTTGAAGAAACATTACTTGATGATGCTGAAGCGGCTGAGGAAGAGTCTACAATACCGCCTGGTATGTTACTTACAATTCCACTGGAAGAACTCGCAGCTGAACTTTCGGCTGAAACCGCTGCTGTATCTGAAGCCGTCGCTACAGATGAAGAGGAACCTTGTTGTATTGTTTCTTCGACAACTTGTTTGACTTGTTGTACGTCACCAGCGTTTACGCCTAAAGGAACAGTGGGATCTGCGGCCTTTACAACAGTGGTTGTTGTCTTCTTCGTCTTCTTAACAACTTTCTCCTCCTTTGCCGCTGTTGCTGATGCAGACGAGGAAGCAGCCTGGCTTGACGACGCTGCTGCTGCTGTTTCTACTTGCCCTAAACCAAGATCACCAAGGACGGTATCGACAGTACCACTTGCGACTGACTGGCTCGCAGCTGCTGACGTCTGAGCAGAGTCCTGTGTAGCGATAGCAGCTTCGTTCTTTTGGGTTTCAACTACAGTTTCTACGACCTAAATGTAATTAATTAATTATTAGAAAGAAAACGGTTTTTGTTCTTTAACATAAACATCCCTAATTTTCGATATTTTTTAGACATGGACGATTTCGTATCTACAAGTGTGGCGTTTCACATTCACTTATAAGCCCAAAGTCATAAAAGTAAGTTTTGAGATCAGTCTCAAATCTCAAGAATCTGATTGGCTGAAATGGCCACTGGTCGCCATTTCAGCCAATCAGATGCTTGAGATTTGAGACTGATCTTCAGATTTAGTTTAATGATCTTGGGTACCGGGAATCACAGCCTCTATCACAATAAAATGATTATCAGTTCAATAACCATGTTTACCTCCTTGTATGTTTATATGAATGGGCGAGACAAATTAATTATTATATAATGGTTTTGATCGATGACAGGCTATGTTTTAGAGAAATATTTGTTTTCAAATATCGGAGTAT
>JAZAYU010001337.1:0-57426 GCA_038501625.1 Corbicula japonica
TCCAGGGTTGTCAGACAACAAATCTGGAAAAGTGACAAAAGATCATTATGCAGTTATATTCAATACCGTTGCTGAAAAACCGCCACCTATCCGAAAGTCAGTGACATACAGAAAACTCAACTCTATTGATATAGATTCCTTTAAGAGAGATATTGAATCATCAACAATTTTACATGACCATCTTGAATGCACCGATTTAGAACAACTTGTAGGTGTATATACACATGTACTATCCACCTTACTCGAAAAGCACGCTCCACTTCGAACTAAAACAATAGTGTTACGACCTTCTTGTGCTTGGTATACTCAGGAGCTGCATGACGCAAAACATCTGCGGCGCAAGTTAGAAAGAAATTGGCAATCATCTAAATTGACTATAGACCACGAAATATATCGTAATCAATGTTCAAAAGTAAATCAAATGCTGGTTGAGGCTAAAGTGAATCATTATTCGGATAAGGTAACATCTTGTGGTCGAGATCAAAAACAATTGTTTCAAATTACAAATAACCTACTGAATGGTCCAACTGAGACATCTTTACCTACGAACATAAAAACTGCTCAATTGCCACAAGAGTTTAGTGATTTCTTTGTTGAGAAAATAGAAGCCATCAGAGATGAAATAAAATCAAAATTAGTTCTAAACCCAGTCGATGTAGAAGCAGAACAAATGGGTGTTGAAAATAGTCTGACTCAATTTGAAACAGCATCAAAAGAAGAAATTAAGAAAATAATCAATAGATCTTCAAATAAATCATGTGAACTGGATCCAATACCAACATGGCTATTAAAATCGTGCCTTGATGAACTTTTACCATTTCTTTCTAACATTATCAACATCTCGCTCAGCACAGGAAATGTTCCCGCAGAGTTTAAAAGATCTTATGTTAAACCTCTTTTGAAAAAACCAACATTGGATCAAAACATTTTAAAAAACTATAGACCTGTTTCAAATTTATCATTTGTATCAAAGACATTAGAAAGAGTAGTGAGTTCTCGTATTGATGAACACGTGACAAAAAATCAACTTCAAGAAAAATATCAGTCAGCCTACCGCAAATTCCATTCGACAGAGACTGCACTTATCAAAGTCCAAAACGATGTTCTCAAATTCCTCGACCATGGTAATGTTACAGTCTTAGTTATGCTAGATCTATCAGCAGCTTTTGATACAATTGATCACAAAACTTTGTTACAGAGACTTGAAAATGTTTTCGGGATCACTGAAAAACCACTGGAATGGATAACATCATACCTTCAAGATAGAAAACAGACAGTGTACATTAACGGTGTGCTGTCAGACCCGGTCACACTGAATTTTAGTGTCCCACAGGGGTCTGTTTTAGGGCCGAAATTTTATACTATGTACAATAAACCACTTGGTGCCATCTGCAAAGATCATGGGCTGCAGTACCATCTCTACGCCGATGACTCACAGCTGTATCTATCTTTCAAACCATTAGATGACATCTCTAAGGAAGAAACATTACAACGCATTCAATCGTGCCTTCGAGACATAATATCGTGGATGAATGTTAACATGCTAAAACTTAACACTGATAAAACAGAAGTCATCATGTTCTCATCTCCATATAACTCCAAACACATTGAAGATCTATCGATAACAGTGGGTGACTCTAAAATTAATCAATCGGTTAATGTTAGAAATTTAGGTGCCATCTTTGATTCAAACATGAACATGGAAGATCACGTTAATTCAGTATGCAGATCATGTTATGCACATCTTAGACAAATAGGCAGAATTCGGAAATATCTGACAATTGATGCATCTAAACAGCTTGTGACTTCATTGGTTATCTCGCGCCTAGATTACTGCAATGCACTATTGTATGGAGTACCTCAAACATTAATCAACAAACTGCAGATCGTTCAAAATACAGCTGCCCGCATCATCTCCAGAACCTCGCGGTACGATCATATTACACCTGTACTTAAAGAATTACACTGGCTTCCAGTGCAATACAGAATCCAATTTAAAATTTTAACACATACCTACAAAGCTTTAAACGGAAAATCGCCGGAATATATGGAAGAAATGTTATGTGTTTACACGAAGGAATCTACGATCTCAGAACAAAGCACTTACTTTAGTGATACCAAAAAGTAAAACTGTAACCTACGGCGACCGACGATTTGAATATGCAGCTCCGAAACTGTGGAACGATCTACCGTCCAATGTGAGAGACTCAAGCTCATTGTGTTCTTTCAAACGTGCACTTAAAACACACTATTTCAAACAAGCTTATGAATATTATTTTTATCATGAATAACCAGACAGTGATTTTGGAAGTCTGTGTGTCCCACACTGTCCAGATCAGTAACCAGTCGAGCTTCTAGCTCACTGGGGTCAAGAATCAAGAAGAGTCCGGGACGGGACATCGGGCTTCTTGCTCGCGGGGGTGTCCCGTGCGGTCGCGCTGTGCCAAGACTCAAGAAAGTTAAGTATACAATGACGACTTCTTGTTGTCATAGTATATTTTCAGGTTATCCCTCCATGTGCAGAGGACCTTCGTAGTGGGTTGGGGGAGTGTGGTGGCGGGTCTGGGCGGGTGTCGCGGTCGGTCCCGGGCGGTGTGGTACGGAACGGGATGGGGATGGGACTTACCAAATCGTCTTCTTGATATAAATAATAATTTTACAACCTGTTTTAATTCTGTTAAGATCTTTTAGGGCGGTTACATATCCAGTGTAAACTGTTTTAGACTTTCGATTTAATATATAAATGCAATTTAGATGATGATTATAAAATTTATTATTTTAAATTAAGTATCTAAGAAGTTTCGCAAGAATATTTTTATTGTATGATATTGATATTTAATTATTTTGATTTCAGACAACTAGATTAATACCACATTTTAATTTATTATTTTATATTCTTATTCTTAGTATGTCATACATTTATTGTTTAAATACTGTTTTAGGATTTTAATGAAATTGCTTGTAATTATTTATCAGTTTAGATCATTGTAAAGCGCCTTTGAACGTGTATATGAAAAGGGCGCTATATAAGTTTGGTAATTAATAATAATAATAATAACAGTCGTTTCTTTACAGCCTGTTTTATCATCTGTACAATTTTGAAAGAAATCCGCCCGATAATGATGAGTTGATAACACAAGGTTTGGGAGACGGACGTACGCACGGACGAGTACAACTCTATATGCCTCCTACTCTGTTGGGAGTAAAATGTGTTTTCGGTTCAAATGACAACGGCATATGAGAAAACGCTGATGCTGACATTTTTATATAAACACTTTATATGAAAAAAGTTGGGTTTTTTTTTACATTAAAAGAAATTTTATAACGGTTAATTTTAACCGATTTTATTTACCATTTGACGAAACATATATTTAACGTAACTTTTTTTCAAAATTTACTAACGATCAGGTACCCTAAAATTTTCCAATATTTGCATATAGTGTGTACATCAGACTAAGCTGCTATAATACAAAACAGTTAACACCGGCTATGAACAATATTTACGACTGGCAATACAAATTTCTGTCTATGTCGCACTTGTTACAGTGTATGTCACCATATGTTGTGGTCGCTTTTAAAGTTCCTTTTTTTATTTATTTAATTACCACAGTAACGTTTTTGTGCCATGTTGCGGCTGAAAAAATCTCCCTGTACATGCACATTCAACTTGTGCTGTTACCAATGATATAGTCCTTTTAAATCGATACCTTTGTTTGTGTAAATATTGAACTGCGCTCAACCCGGGGCTAGAAAGCATTGGCAATAATTTGCATTTGTTGCGGTCGTATAAGGTCTTCCTCTACATAATATTATGCAAGTTATGACGTACATACCTTTTAAATAGATGAAAAGGGAACGTTGAAAGCCAACGTTCACGACAAAAAAGAAAATACTGCAGACTCGGTTTGATCGAGCCTGTTCATGGACATTAATGTAAATGCATATTAGTGCCTACATCGCCTAACCCCGGGTTGAGCGCAACTCAACAGAACAATTGTTACCATCCCAAACGATGGTGTGCATATGGCAGCGGACATGGAACCTTCGATGCGGAATTTTTATGAGTTTGCCCTTAACGAGAAAACAGGTGGCGGAACAAAACAGAATAGAATTACGACAGGGGCTCTTAAAACATAAATCCTGCATATCACAGAAAATGCCAAAGGCGAAATTTTAAAAAAAACAACAAAACAACAGGAAGTATATCCTTGGGGTGATTGAACAATATCCAAATCTATATTGGCTGGGAAATTGAAACCACCCATCTCAAAACTGGTCGAAATATGAACACAAGGGTAAATTTAGAAGTACTATTTGCATAGAACATAAGTATCGTGCTTAAAGCCCCAGCCCCAGCCCTAAACTTAAGTAATAATACACTATTAAAAAAATGTCCATATAGACCCCAGTATATAAAGTCTCAAACAGAACACAAAAGGTCCGATCGAATTCTTTCTTAAAGACGGGATTTTCAATGATATTATCGTTAACGAACTTTCAAGAAGCTAAACGTAGTGGGGGTATATTTAGCACCGATTTTCGACGAATTGACCACTTCATGCGCGATCTCGAAATCCTACTTTCGCTTTTAGTCGCGCAGACCAAATTTATTCTAGTAAATTAAAATTTTATTTACCCGAACTTATGCTGCAAATGTGTGCATATAGTTCCAAATACATGTAATATTTCATACAAGAGCGGGTTGAATTGAAGTAATACCGCTCTAATGATCTTCAAGGTCGTTATTGATAACAGCACTGATTGAATGTACAGGGAGACTTTTTGTAGCCGCCACACGGCACAAACAAAGCTACTGTGACACAATACAAGCCAATGTGAATATTTAACACATGCTGAAAAAGTCTTACATACAGACGTACATACATACATGCAAAATAGGCTTAATACATGAAATAAAAATCCAAGAAAAGAGTAACACATAAGAATCACAGTATCATGAAAAAGTAATTTAAAAAAATTAAATATAAACCTCAAGAACTCATTCATTCTACAAAAGTTACAAACATGACGATTGGATTTGTAGTGTTTTTAAATGAATTCTTTATAGTGTTAAATTTTACATGTATGCTATAGTAGTTTGATCAAATCACTTTTTTTCAATGACTAGTGTACCAAGTCTTGCAAAAGGGTAGTTAATTAATCATCATCGTCGTAGTTTTTGACCAACGATTGTCTAATTATAAATGACTTTCTTTGTATGCTTTTCCTGATTTATCGCCCAACATTGATTTTTACTCCTTTCTGCATAAAACTCAATAAAATGTAGGTTATAAGTGATAAATGCATCTTTTCTGTCTACAGCTGCTGTGTGCGGACTGTTTTTGTTCCAGGAATATGCAATTCTACTAGTTTAATGCATATGTTGGTTCTTTTGATTTACACAATAACACAGTTTGTGCAGTCTAGCAGCAATAAAATGTCTTCCATTGTAACAGGCAATAACGTCATCAGTTTCTGAATACACAGCAAAATAAATAAAACAGGCACTTCATAACTTTGAATAACTACGAGATAAATATACAAAATATTTTTTTGCATTCTCCCATTACAACTAACAGCTGAAACACTATCTTCGTGCACCAGAAATGTCAAAGTGCACAGAAAACTTTAAGAAATATTGTGCACCCTTAACTAGCATCCGAAACAATGCAACAGAAATGTCAAAATGGACATATGTTCAAAAGAAAATTGAATTTTTATTTCAAACACAGTTCACAAAGTTTGTTCATCTAATCCCTGAAAGAAAGTAAAACAAACAGTGGCAGATTTTTTGTCGTTAAGCAATAATCACCGTTGTAAAGAAAGAAAAAATAATGTTGTTAGGCGTAACTAGCGTCTCTTTTTTGGGTTTGTCAATGGCGAAATTCGTTTGGTGGTTATTATATGTGACCGTTATATTACATGTTCGATTCTTAGTCAGAACGTTGGTTGTGTCATTTATATTATTCTATTTAAGTACCATTATTTAGAAAACTTGCCAGTTTCAGCGACAATAATCTAAGTTTCTTAACATTTCCCAAGCGCAATTTTCTTTTCAATAGTTTGAACTGAAAATATAATTAAAAAAGATCGGTTCCTGATGTTAAATAAAGAAAACATATCGGATCCTGAAATTGGAAAACGAATCAAGATTCAATGTACAGAAACACTTTGGCACTAAAATAATGAAAAATATAATTAACAAACCAACAGTTCCTGATGAAAAAATATTTAAAAAAGAACGGTTCCTATAAAAGGAAATGAATACAGATCCAATTTACAGGAAAAACTGTTGTATTAAATTATTCTCTATTTAGTATAAATTAGTCATACAATTTTGTATTTGCTTTTTATCGGAGAATATTTGCAGAAAATAATTGAGTTGCTTATTTAAAAACAAAAAAATCAAAACAGACATCACGACACTATCAATAATAAAGTATGAGCCTTAAATGTTCATAACCAACATTTTATACTGTAGAATTTGTTTCATTCGCGAAAGTTTTTTTCGCTAATATTCGCGAATCGCTTACCTCTCGAATTCATATACCACGAATATAATTACGAATGAGTTACTATATACCCGACCAGACGTATAACCGAAAATCAGCAACTTAAAAAGAACTGTCAATCACTTCAAATGCCTAATATAATTCATTTTTGTTCAACGTTCATTTATTTGATTTATTCATAAATTAATTTGGCAAAACATATAAACGATATCGACGAATTCATAAATATGCGGATAAGGAAAATAACTGATTTGTTACAATAATCGCGAAAATGTGACCTCGCGAATTCAAGCGTTTTACAGTATATTGTGTTTGTCAAATTATATTAAGAAAGAAATCGATATTTCGTTTTCTTTTGATCAACGAAATCCCAAAACACTCATTAATAAAACAAATCGTCTTATATACATAGCGCTAGAAATTCCAATCATGTCCAAAAACATCCATTTTATTGAAAATATACTGTTTTGAAATCCTTTACACTAAACAACTTTTCTTAGTACATTGTATGCACCTTCGTATTAGGGCATAACTGGCTTGATAATTGAGCTATAATTGCTCTAAAACTTTCAATAAAAATGCAATAAATACTAACTCATTTAATAGAAAAATGGTCGAATTTAACAGGCATATTGGAAGACTAAAAGATAGGAGACTACATTTAGTGCATTCAAACTGATTTGCTCAAAAAGTGGGTAGGACTATAAACAGTTATAAAACAGAAAGATTAAAATGAAATGAATCTAATTTACACAAAAAAATTCTTTAAAGGCAGTCGCTACAGTTTTTTTCAACGAGTGTTAAACTACTGTACCACCATCTAAATGCAATGTATAAATCACAGTTCACGGTCCAATCTGGGTTTTATCAATGTATACGGTCCAAGACATGACTTATTCGGACATAGCTCGTTTCGGATACGTATGTGGATTATTGGTTAAATTTTTGCTTAGGTTTTAAATTCGCGCACTGGTCCGAGCGCGAAATACGCGAGAATAAAGCCATCGCTAAATAAAATGATACCACAGTAATAATTAACGATGTACACGATGTACACTAAATACCTTAAAGTCTTTTTGTTTATACATAATAACCCCCCCCCTTTTGAAATTGCCATTTCGAACAAATCAACATGGTAACCTCTATTTTTCTTTTTTCTTTTATGTTTGTTATACATTGGTGAATATATTGGTAGAATATGGTGAAATTCTATTATGAAAAACATAAGGAAAGTGTATTCTTCTAGAAAACCTGCCATTTAATTAACTGAAAACAGTAGAAAGAAACGGTGAATTTGAGCTATGAAATTAATTCTATGCAAGAATATCACTGAGAAAGATTTTTTAATGTTTGATTTATACAACAACAAAACAATAGGTACTATATGTAATTAAGAAGCTATCAATGCGACAGAAGCATGATTTAAGGGCCAACAATCACACAAACACAATGATTGTATTTCATAAATTGTTTTGCGGCAAAAAAATCAGTATCACGAAAGAAAGTTAATAATGCAACATTTATTTGTCAGAAAACGATTAGACCAGAAGTCGGTAAAAATAATATACATAAAAAAGCAACATATGCATATCAGGAATCGCCACACTCAAAAAACACAGCCTCCCCACGCAGCGAAAAAGAAGAGAGGAAGAGAGAGAGAGAGAGAGAGCGCATGTTTTATATATGTATGTCAATTCAAATAGGACGCCACAAACAATTAATAAACAAGAGAACCTTTGGGGATACCGCCTTGGAACGGTCAGTGGCAAAACAAATTGCCACTGGGGGTTTAAACCAGGTTCTAGGGTGCACCAACCTCACACTTGCCCCAACAGGTTCTCGTATTACAAAACAAGTACAAATTGTCTTGGTGAAATAACTCCAACCCACCCATCAGCTCAACAATGTTGCATGCAAAAGCATACAAACATATAAACATAAGAATTTAATAGCATTGCAAAGCCAAAGGGCGGGTACTCAATGATCTTTCCGAGACCAGAGCACCTGGAGTAAAATCAGCAAGAACACGATGACAGGGATAAAAGAAACAAATCGAGCTTTTAGGTTCTTTTAAGAAAAGATTTCCCCATAAACTTTCATAAACTCTTACACCCCTGCCGCCGTCGTGCAACCAAAGAGGTAAGCATAATGATCAACTGTAGATGGGTTAATCACCAGGCCTGCAGAGCGCTGTAAAATATCATGTTGGTAACCTTTCTTTTTAAATTTACAGATGGTTTTTACGAATAACCGGGAGAAATTAACATCGCCTTTTATCTTCGTAAGTTTATAAATTAAATCTCCATAAAAAACTGGCTGTGAAATTCCTTGTTGCAATAGTGATTTTAAACTGCAGCTGTATTTATGAATTAGATCTGGATATCGGCGATAAAACTTGCAAAAGGTTTTCCTTAATTTGTGATACCGATAACCTTGTTTTAAAAGTTTTTCTGTAATGCAAAGATTACGTTCATTGAAATCATTCACATCGTTGCAAGCTTTTTAAAAGCGAACAAGCTGTGAGATATAAACCCCGTAAGAAGTTGCACGAGGAACATCGCCGTCTAGAAACGGAAAATTTACTATATTAAAATTAAAATCATCTCTTTTATGATAAATTTTAGTAGTGACGTAACCATTTTCGATGGATAGATTTAAATCAAGGAAGTTTGCTTGCTTTTCTGAAGTGTTCGCTTTGTTAAGCTGTAGTTCTTTAGGATAAATCTTATTAACCAGTGATGGAAAATGGTTATTATCTATATTTAATAAATCATCAAGGTACCTCGAGGTGTTGTTAAAAGCTGTAACAATATCATCTTGATGTTCGGTAGAAAGAGATAACATGAAATCTCTTTCATAACAGTATAAAAACAGATTAGCAACAAGGGGTGCACAATTAGTACCCATTGGAATGCCTTTTACTTGTTTATAAATAGAGGTACCAAATCTCAAATAAATATTATCCAATAAAAATGTGAGCGCCTGGATAAGGTCTTGACAGGTCCATGAAGTATAATTATCATAAGAACCATCTGTAAAGAATGCCCTATGTTCATTACAAGCAATAAATGTTTTGTTTTCTCTAGCAAAAGTTTTTTCAATGAGACTGGTTAGCTTGTCTCTTATTAAATTATGAGGGAGAGAAGTATACAAGGTAGAAAATCATATGTAGACAAACAGAACGCCTGAAAATTATTTGATTTAAGTTTCTTCAAAACGTCATTTGAATTTTTTATAGACCAAAATAAATTTTTGCCAGTAGTTTCAAAAACTTTTTCGCAATACCTAATTACATGTTCTTTTATAGCTGTAAGACAAGATGTTAAGAGCACGGATAACTTTGTTGTAGTACAAGAACTAGAGTTAGCGATAAATCTAGCTTTGTACGGTGTTTTGTGCATTTTAGGCAACCAGTACATAGTAGGTACTTTGTCTTGTTTAGGCTCAACACTGATTCTAAATTTTGTAATTTGTAGAGTGTGTGCAGTAACAATATCACTCTCAGATGAAGAAGTCAGTGTATAAGCATTAGTGCTATTAAGCTCTTCAGTTTGAACATTTATATAGTGTATACGTCACACTATAATAACATTATATGAAGCCTTATCAGCAGGTGTTAAAACAAATTTGTTGTGAAAATCTTGAATACCTTTTTTCAAATGACGAAAGTTAAAACGAGGTCGAGGTGGTAGTAAAGCTATGTTTCTTTTATAGAAGGATATACGAGTGTCAATTATTTTGAATATTTGTTTTTTCCAGTTTGAAAGAGCATTAGGCTCAGCATGTTCTCGTTTACACCATTTATTGCAAAAAGAGTTTAAAGACTCTGCAATTTCCGCACGACAGGTATTAAAGTCGATGTCCGATGGAATTCTGTATTTTGGACCTTTTGAAAATAAATTGCGGATTCTAAAGTCTTTGATAACATTTAGATCCCCTGTAACGATATGACCGGCAGGTTGATAGCAAAATTTTGAATTAAAACAGTCTCAAGATAATGGTGTGTTTTCAACAATCTGTAAATCCGAGGTAATTTTGTTGTAATTGAAAATTGTGTTTCTAATAGGCTTGTTATATTTATAACAAACGATGGGTGTTTCAGTATTCTTGAAATAATTAGGTATAGCCGATTCAACAGTTTTATCTTTAAATATACTTGGAAGGTCAATAAAATCTATGCCTTTATTTAAAAATGAAATTTTAAGGAAATGTCTTTGGTGATCAGATTCCAAGTCAATATGTGGTCTTAGAACATGCCGAATGTAACACTGAGTAAGGCTTGCAACCTCATAAAGTGGATGAGTTCTAATAACAATATCATCGGCTTCCTTATCCACTTTTTGTAAACTTGAAATAGAAAGAGAAGCTAAACGCGACAGCATAGCATGTCTTCCAGAATGTTTTAAAATATTTTGAAGGTCATGAATAGAACAATGAACACGTGATTTTCTTTTGATGTTACCATTAGTCCTTATCCCATGTGACCTCGATTTTCGTTTTCGTATTTGAAGCAATCCAAAAATGTCAAAATCAGGGTTTTTTGAAATGTTGCCTTCTTGATAAATATTATCATTTAAACCAAGTGGATAAGGAGTTTGTAGTTTATTTATCCAATTATCTTCAGAAACAAGTCTTGCTCTAATTTTAAATGCTCTTGAAGCACTGTTATCAAATATAATTTTTTCCACAGGTTGAATACTAACGTGTTTTAAAGTGTGGCCTGATTGTTTAAAATGTTTATATAAATATGTATTGATTTTATTATTGTTTCGTATTTTAGAACATTGCTGATAAAAACGTGTTTTCAAAGGGCGTCCCGTCTGTCCTACATATTGAATGCCACAGTTTAAAGCGTTTCAAGTTAAAACATAAATTATATTATCTGTTTGTCAATCAATATCTGAATTAATATTTACTGAAAAAGTTCTTCCATTAACAGTTGATTTTATAGTCGAGCTACACATTAAAAAACTACAGCACCTACACCTCTTTAAATTACACTTGTATATAAAAGGATACGATCTGCGTCTTCCGTCGTTTAGTTTTATAGGCGTGGAAATGTTATATCTTTTTAGAATATGAGATTTGATAGGTGACAATTTTATTTTTAAATAATTTTTAAATAAATGGGTACATTGTGCACTTTGCAAACCGGTCACATTGACGGAAGTAGCCGAAGATAAATTTATTGGAGATAAACAAATTGACGGTTGCATGTATTTGAAAGTATTTAATTTAGCCGGAATATGGACAGAAAACGCAGAAGATAGCCTGGGAGTTAAAATGTTTCCTATTATTTTAAACGCCATGATTATTTTGTTTGAAAAAATACCATTATATGATTAGCGACCTTCAGTCATATCGCAAGTTATTAAGTGACGTCACCATGCAATACATAACGTAAATGTTTGCGCGCTTATGGTTTTTTCTACAAATAGCACGCAGAACAATCTAAAAAAATATTGACATGTTGAATCACTGATCCCTAAATAATAAATGGGACTGTAAATGGTGCTTCCGAGTATATACAAAGGCCCAATTCTGTAACCAGATAATATACAAGAATAATACCATTTAAATATAACAGAAGGTCGGTGAACATACAACCTTCAATGTGGTATATAAGAGTAATTGGGTGAGTGGGGAGGGGTGTGAAAAATGACTGTAAAATTCAATCCCTGAGGGATGAAACGATAACAGTATTGATTGAAAGTACGGGGAGACGTTTTACGGCCGCCACACAGCACAGACAAAACTACTGTGATTATAAAAAAGCAACATATGCATATCAGGAATCGCCACACTCAAAAAACACAGCCTCCTACTACACGGTATCTATCCCAATAATCAACACTCGGAAGACAATGATAGGCTCGGAGGATAAGAACGGCTAGAGATTTGGATGAGAGTGAGAAAAGCGTAAGTATTGTTACTTTTATCTTTTACTAACGCCGATTTAAATCACGTTAGTGATTGCAATCGTTCTAGTCCAACATAAGCTATATAAAACTGCAATTTTTTTTGCAGACAGTCCCTACATTGTGGTGAAAATCATCGAAGAAGATGGAAAATTCGACCCATTGCTCAAAATTAAACAATTTTCTATCTGTATTTAGGTATTCGAGTGAAGAAAACATAACTATT
The DNA here is from genome assembly GCA_038501625.1 of Corbicula japonica. Classification (NCBI taxonomy): domain Eukaryota; kingdom Metazoa; phylum Mollusca; class Bivalvia; order Venerida; family Cyrenidae; genus Corbicula; species Corbicula japonica. The sequence continues at coordinate 12,657 of JAZAYU010001337.1, forward strand.
TGATCCTTTACTGTCCCTCTGTTAATAAACAATCACTAAATGGTAACACAGTTCGGTTAAAATGAATCTAAATCTTACTTTTTCTGAAGATGTCAAAGCGAGATGGATAATCACAGGCTTCAGTGATATTTGTTAAAGATAATAGGTGGCTCAAACTGAATAATCGCCAGGCTTTTAATTTTATCTTCAGGAAAATGTATCAATACTATGTTTTTTATCATTTCTCAACTGTGAAATAACGTTTTATATTCGCCTTTGTCCGTGCGTGTGTGTGTCAACAATGTATTCAAGCGACACCTCATCAAACAAATTTTTTGTGATGGAGGGATTAACATTTGCATAAGTTCTTTCCTTGACAAATTGTGGTTTCTTTTGCAACCAATAGAAATAACAGATTCAAAATGAGAAATGAAATAAAATGTTTATTAGAAAAATATAATGAAGAACCATCGACATCATTCTGCTAGATGGATAAAAATTAAAATAAATAAAATATCTTTAGTGACTTTTCAATTGTCTTTTGCCAGAAAAACGTATATTAGAAAATGTTTGTTAGAATTTATAGCAATTCGTGATCCACACCACTATGTACAGGTAACAAAAACACATCGACATCCTTAGACAAGGACCCTCAGAACCGTTTCGCCCCTTACTTGTAAAGCTGTGTTTACCTGATGACGGGCCAGCAGTGGTAATCACTACCACGTGTCGATGTGTGATAATAATATACAAAATGTCGTAAGAATTGATAAATAAGATTTTAGCGATGTATTCACGATTGGTTATTATTTTTATGTCCCTTTAGCGATTTAAGTGATATTATGTGATGGTATGTTTCCAAAAGGACCTATAGTCCAGTCATTGTTCACATTGACCTACAAAAAAGTTCAACAGAAATTATATTGCTTTTGGTATTTAGTATACATAGTTTTGAACAAAATATCTAAAATCTAGAGAAAACAAACAATGGGAAATTACAAAATAACGCTTTATGTTCTTAGAATTGTTCGTTTAAATGTTGATCTAAATGGGGCGCCATTCAAGCAGTTCTTCTGCAAGTTATATCGTTGTTTTTCTTTTTTTTTCTCAATTGAGTAGATTTCTGTGGTTTATAAGCTCTTCTATTTGTTTTTAATGAGCATATGTCATCACCTGAGCTACGTCTGCATCCGCGCTCGACCTAGTTTTGTGTTTATGTCCATTTTTATCCGAAGTAACACAGCTATTGCTGTCAACCTTGGCATACGTACTTACTATTACTGTAATAAGATGACTGTGCAGCTTAAGTAACATAACTCTGGTTAGCTTTTGACAGAATTATGGCCCCTTTATCGACCTAGAAACGTTGATAAGTTTTGATCTTAAGTTCCACTTTTCTCTCAAGTATCAAAGCTGTTGCTCTTTCAAAATTACAATACTTGCTAATTATTACAAGCATCACTTGTGTCTAGTACTTGGTGTGTTTATAGAACCAATGAATGATTTTGAAAGTTAACAACTACACGCTGAAAACTAGCAAACTCAGGTCATCTCAAAAAGGCGTAAAACCTGATATGATATGATATAAAATGATATATTGTACATCTAAATCACTTAAGATTGCTACAGTGCAAATTTAAAGTGTATTACCTTCATTAGTACTTACCAAATATAGATAATGGGTTGGACAATGACTTCTGGTCGTGGAAGATAAAAAATTTGACTTTAAAACTAATAAACATTACTTAAAAGCATTATGATGAAAAGGTAAGTTTGCTCATTATCCATAAAATTTTTAATGTAGCCACCTATTATCTTCACTGAAGCCAATGATTATCCATTTCGCTTTGATATCTTCAGAAAAAGTAAGATTTAGATTCATTTTTACCGAACTGTGTTACCATGTTGTGATTGTTTATAAACAGAGGGACAGTAAAGGATCAAATAGTTATGTTTTCTTCACCCAACTACCTAAATACAGATGGAAACTTGTTTAATTTTGAGCGATGGGTCGAATTTTCCATCTTCTTCGGTGATTTTCACCACAATGTAGGGACTGTCTGCAAAAACATTGCAGTTTTATATAGCTTATGTTGGCCTAGAACGATTGCAATCACTAACGTGATTTAAATCGGCATAAGTAAAAGATAAAAGTAAAAATACTTATGCTTTTCTCACTCTCATCCAAATCTCTAGCCGTTCTTATCCTCCGAGCCTATCATTGTCTTCCGAGTGTTGATTATTGGGATACATACCGTGTACTATAAAAACAAAACACAATATGATTTTCAAATGCATAGTTCTTTACTTAAGGTCTTTACTTAGAGGATAATACACGACTGAGCGGGGCCGAGGCGTGACAATCGGCCCGAGAGGAGCATAACGGCCCGAGGGCCTAGCCCGAGGGCCGTTTGCGACCGAGGGCCGATTATCACGCCTCGGCCCCGCTCAACCGTGTTTTAATGTCTATAATACATACCTTTATAGACATCTATTTGGACATCTTTTTATAAAATGTTCACTCAGGTTCTTGAGTGAGCACTTGTTAATTGAACGAGTACTACGTCACGATTCAAGTATGACGTCATTTAAGACATGTGACGTAATTCGACGAATGTTTACTTTTTCAAACAGTGCAAATCACGGTCGGTTGAATGTTTCTTTTCTTTTTGCTTTTAAATCATAACTTCATTGCAAAATCACTGGACTGGACGGAATATGTTTTAATGATGAATTGTAGAAGTGTTTAAGGTGGTGTGAGTCTGTAAAGGCTATGGTTTAAGAGTGTTTCATACTTATACCACTGCTTCGATTATCAACACCAAATATGCTTTATTCTACCGGAAGTATGGAAAAAAAACGATAAGAAAAAATAATTGGAGGTAACGTGATTTTAAATCGGGATATTTCTCTGGTACGTACATTTCAGTTTTAGTTTTAATCATTCCAAAGCTTGTGTTTAAATAGATGATTTCTTTGTCGGTTACTTAAATGTCATTATAAATCTATAGAGTGGAATGCAAAATGCTTCACTGCCGATGATTATTTGGTTTAACCTTACGAAGAAGCCGCATAAGTTAAGATTTAACGATTGAAAACAAAATATGATGATATCAGCCCTCGCGTGAGGGCCGATTATATGATAATGGCCCGGCCTGGAAAAATATTTTCCAGACCGGGCCATAAATCATATAATCGGAATGCAAAATGCTTCATTGCCAATGATTATTTGGTTTAACCTTACGAAGAAGCCGCATGAGTTAAGATATAACGATTGAAAACAAAACGGAAATATTGTTACGTCGCGCGGATGCTAATATTGCACACTGCTTTTAAGTAATTTGTCCAAACGGAAGTTAACATTTTAGCGCATCTAATTTAGATTCATTTATCTGCTTTAAATGCAAATAACAAAAATAAATCAACAGTACATTTGATAGAACAATTTAAAAGAAAAGCAACATAAAGTACTTCTTAATCACATACTACATTCAATTTGTAACGTATTATTCTATAATTATCACAAACGAATTTTACCTTACAACCTCTTACAACATTTCAATAGTGTGAGGTTGGTGCATCCTAGAGTCTCGTTTAAATCCACAGTGGCAAATTATTTTGCCATTGACTATTTCAAGGCGGTAATCCCAAGGGTTCTCATTCTTCTAATTGTTTGTCTTATTTGAATTTGACATACTTTTAAACACATGATCTATTTTACTCTCTTCCTTTTCGCTGCGTTTGAAGGCTGTGTTTTGTGAGCGTGGCAATTCCTGATATGCATACGTATTTAACGTTTTTGATGTAACAATTAACCTGTCGTCTGTCTTGGGAGGTATATAGTCAAAACGTAAACGTTATATAACACTTAAATGCATGTGATTTCATATTTCGAACTCGTTTTCATAATTATGCGGTGGGAAAAAGAAAGGGCATGCATAAAGTGTAAATTGGGGCTAGTATTAAAATAACATCAACAATAATGACCATACAGAAGCACAGTTATTCGCGCTATAATTATTTTGATAGTAGTTTTGATGTACAGATTATAACGTGGCTGTAAGCCCCATTATGCAGAGAGAAAAAAACGAAACTCTTAAGTACATCGCACACGACAAAAATATAATAATTTTTGTTTGACAACACAATTTTAAAATAGTATACCCATACTTATTTGAAAGAGATTTCAACAGAGCGGTGATTATTTTCAATTTAAAATAACAATGAAAACATTGCAACAACTGCGCTTTTTACAGAGTTGTTGAAATTACAAAAGCCTTAGTCTTGTGGATGTGGATATTTCTGATATGCATATTTCCCATTGTAATTACTCAAACCAAAATCATTTTCGCAGACAGCACTTAATGTACCTAGAAATGCTCCTGAAAACTAACCTTTTAAAACCTTTGCCAAATAAGCCTAACACATTTAAAATCTGCAATAATTACACAGATTTAATGGAATCTATCTACATGGTCAAATATGGAATACTGTTTGTAAGAACTTATATACCTGCGCGGACATAATTCGATCATTTATTTCTTTTTTAATTTCTATTAAGAAAAACCATTAATTTGCTGGGATTTCAATAGCGCATTTACCATATCGCTATAAACGCTAAATTTAAACCTCCGCGAAATATAATGGTGCCTCGGTAGTCACGCATACAGATGTCATTCTTTCTACACATTCAAATAGAATTCTTAGATAAAATTAAGCCAGCAGGAGGGCAAATAATAAAACATGGCAAAAACGTTAACTGACAAAAGACTTAATCACAGACACAAATTTAATTAAACATGGAAACGGACTATAGTAATAAACTGTATGGCCTTTGAACGTTCAAAGGTTTTAAAAGCAAGTAACCTCCTTTTTATCATGACTCCAGTTTAATTATGACAAATAACGAACAACAAATTGACTGTAAAAAGTTCCCCTAACAATTAATGGAAATATGCATTTTAGCCATATTCAGTAAACACAGCCTTCCCAGTGAGCAATAAAGCATAGAAGAAAAGTGAAAATGGACTTAAACTATTAACGCAAATGTCAACGCAAACAACGAACAAAAATGAGAAGTCAATCGAAACACATTTGAACACTTGGCGTTGGTTTAAACCAGGTTTTGGGATGTTCCAACCCCACACTTGACAGCCTCCTACATGAACAAACAAATACAATATGTCTTAGTGAATAAATTTAATGCATCCCCTCGAATAGTAATGATGTATGCAAAAGCACACAAAATGCGTATTGAACCAATAACATTTTAAATAAGGATTTTATTTGCAAAAATAAATATGCATATTAGGAATGGCCACATACAACAGAGAAAGTAAACAAGTTACTGAAAAAAAAAAAAAACAAATAAGTTTCGATAATTCCACCACTTGTTTATATATTTGAACTTTGACCACTGCGCGGGAGGCGAGTTTTCTGTGTGTGGCGATTCCTGATAGGCATATTTCCCTATTTTGAAAAGAGATCAATGGTTCTAGAAATCTCTTTTGAAGACCATTCTACACGCATGAAATTACAACGTAACACCGAAACTAAAGCGGTTAAAACTGAAATTTATTACACACTTACCTAAAACATCAGCAGCTATTATAAAGATGGTGCTGTGTAGATACATGTACACACACTTAGATCAATAAGGGTAATTAAACAATTGGGCCAAGATACAATGTCCATAAATATTCTGACAAAACAAATAGCAAAGATTAAAAACAAACGAATTGTTATTAAGTTTAAGAGTTTACCGTGTAATCAGGTCGATACTATCGCAACTATAAAAGGGTAATAAACCCGGAAGCAATAGGGTGTTTATCGTACGAGACAAGACGAAATTCGGAGACGAACTTTTAGACCAATATTAATGCCATATATTCAGTACCCTGACAACAAAGAACAGACTTAACTGAATATATTAATCTTTTGTGATTGTTTGATTAAATGAATCCATTATCAATTACTTACACCGCATGGTCAAAATTAGAACAAACTTTAATTGAATTGGAGGTAATTATAAAATTGGGTACTTTGCAGGCTTAAGCAAAAAGTGATTTTCCTACTAAAGAGGGGTCATATGAAAACAAAACAAGTATAAGCAATATTTGCTCGTTGCTTGACCTGTAATTGCATATACCGTATTTTTTACATAGTAATAAATCTGTTTCAAAGTCAACTATTAAAAGAATAAAGCCTAAAGTGAAGACTGTTGTTGGCACCTGATAATAAATAAATAGGTACGTCAATGTCTGTTTAATGAAAAGTACGGAAAAATGACCAATTAAAACTTTGGGTGAGTGTATATACTGACACCCACAATGATTGACATTCTGGCATTCTTTTACCTATGTTTATGTAACGTGCCCCGAGCGGAAGGCACACAAAACCGACTATGTGTCTCATCTTAAATATATAATAATTTTTCTCGTAAAATGATTTCAACATATATGGCTGAGCAATGTATTTTGGTTAAACGATATAATGAATTTTTCTAAGCTACTTTGCTTCAAAATGATTACAATGATTTCTGAAATGATTGGGGTGAAACACAATAATCAGGATAAGAATCAGCTGAACATATAACAATATTCCCAGGGCAATAAACCTCCTGGACAAAAATGACTGATTTAAAACTAAGTTCCAACACAATCAGAGTTCAAAACAAAACAATCTAACCTGAACCCAGTAAACACGCTGAGCAATACAAACAAAGAACCACAATAATGTTTGGAACTTTTAAAACAGACCTGGGCAATTTCAAGTTTCAAAACAATGCTCAACAAGGTTTGAACAATCTCTTTTCGAACAAAACCCTAAACAAACAACCTTCAACACTAAAATCTAGCCTAGCCTGTTGAACAATAGTGTTTCAGACGCATGTGTTTCCAGCAATTGTCTGAAGACACTATTTAAAACCCTATTCTCAACTCTTACTCTCAAACTACAAGTGGCTCAGACGCATGTGTTTCCAGCAATTGTCTGAGGTCACTATCTAACCCTCTCCTCAACACTTATGCTGAAGCTACCTTATAAGTGGCTCAGACGCATGTGTTTCCAGCAATTGTCTGAGGACACTATCTAAAATCCCTATCCTGATACTTACTCTGAAGCTACCTTACAAGTGTCTCAAACGCATGTGATTCCAGCAATTGTCTGAGGTCACTATCTAACCCTCTCCTCAACACTTATGCTGAAGCTACCTTATAAGTGGCTCAGACGCATGTGTTTCCAGCAATTGTCTGAGGACACTATCTAAAATCCCTATCCTGATACTTACTCTGAAGCTACCTTACAAGTGTCTCAAACGCATGTGTTTCCAGCAATTGTCTGAGGACACTATCTAAAATCCCTATCCTGAAACTTACTCTGAAGCTACCTTACAAGTGTCTCAAACGCATGTGTTTCCAGCAATTGTCTGAGGACACTATCTTAAACAACCCTAACTTCAACCAATACTTTCACACTGAAACAACCCGGTCAATATGCCCTAGTACAGAGTTGTACTATATTGGACCTATAATGCAGACCAATGCTGAATCCAAATTCAACGATGTGAACACCTCGACTCTCAGAAACAGACTGCCTAGTGTCAATGAACGGCACTTGCTTTTATACCATTTGAAGGAATTCCTCGGACTTTACCGTTCAACAACACTAATTTAACACAAAGTATTAAAATAACCAAAAAGATTTAGCAGTTAGACTCGGCCCAAGCTAAATCGTCAAATAATTTTCCTCACATTACCCACGCCTCCGACTACATGCGTCCCGCATGAACACAATTTAACTAAAAACACAATAATATAACTTGAAAATTCATGATCTGACCTACTCATCTCTGGCTGAACAAAAATATGTTTCTCAACCTATGTATTTATCAAACTACTTAAACTTCTGGGCCACACTACTGTAATCATGCAACGTTTTCCTGACACAAATATGTCCACTTCTCACCTTATACCCTTTTCTAAAATTACACTCTATCTTCGTCTTTTCCTGCTCAGACAATAAATCTCTCTCATTATACGCCACTTTATGTCTGAGAATAACATCTGACTTCCGATCCCGGACTGAATTTTTGGGGCCAATATTCATCCGATGTTCATTTTCAAAATTACTCCCACCCTTATTCGCCACAACTTTATCACCAGTCGTTTCTCCATGTTTCAATCTTATGTGTCTTCTGAGATATTTACTCCTCTTAAAAGTCCTTGTACACTTTTCACACTTAAATCTTTTCTCATAACATACTTTCAAATTACATACCCTTACCCTGGAACATCCTATGGGGCCAACACAATTCAACTTGAACACTTTCTCTTGTATAACCATAATCTCATTTGCTATGTCTATCACAATCCCTTGTGACCTTATATAATCAAGCCCAAGTATAACCTCAGCATCAATATTTGCTATCAGAACATTAACAAGTGTCTCGAACCCTCCTATTTTTATAATTACACTTGTACTACCTATGCTTTGCATAACAGTTCCCGAAGCAGTAAAAATATTGTGCTTGAAACTTTCAAGACTCGACAGAGCTTTAACACTATTCATAAACTTTGAAGAGACTACTGTCAAGGTAGCCCCAGTATCTATCAAGCACTTAGCTGGTAAACCATTTATTCTTGCCTCAACATATAGACCCGATCCTGAACATGACGACGTCTTCACATGGCGTTCGTTCGAAGTATTCCTGCCATCTTTATTAGTTTTCTGAAGCTTTGGACAGTAGTACTTCGTATGCCCTTCCTGACCACATTCATAACATCTAAAAGGTTTTCTAGTAAACCTCGTACTATTGCTTTCACCCAGCTGACTTTGCAGACTTTTCGTAGTCGCCTTTAGCTCATCCATTGATTTCTTTAGCATTTCAATATCGTCTTCCGGCTTTTGTTTTGAGGGAGTGTCTGGATTTCTTACAGCACGCAACAGCCCTTGACTCTCAAGCGTCTTCTTCTCAGCTCGATTGAAGGCCTCTAGCTCGACAGCATGTCTGACTGCATCGTTCAAACTTGTAGGCCGGGCTTGTTTTATCCTCAGCCTGATGACTGAGCTTGAAAGAGAGTCGATAAATTGTTCTTTGGCTAATGTCTCTCGTACATCAGCTGGGGCTGATGGATATGCAAGATTTGTTAATCTTCTTATATCCTGGCCCATTTCAGACAATGTTTCAGAAGCTCTTTGTCGTCTGTCCCGGAGTTGTGCTCTGTAAAGTTCTGTCTGGTTTGGCGGAGAAAATCTCTCTTCCAGAGCCCTCGTTAAGTGGTCATAACTGTGTTTGCTCGAACTTAAATTTCCGAAGACGCCCTGAGCTTGACCTCTTAAGGAGACAGCCAAATAAAGACCTTTCTGTTTTTCTGTCCAGCCATTAATTTCCGAACATGCCTCAAAATGTGCAATATAGTCCAGCCAAGATCCGGAACCATCAAATGTTGCTGGTTTCACATAGACCTTGGGATCTTTCTTAGGTCCAGGACCTCTATCTTCATAATCAAAATCTGGCATGTTGGTCCTCAAATTGTCATCATATACTGTCACTTTCTTTCGTTTCGTCACAAATCTGTCCCAACCCAAACATGTTTGATCACAATCCAATGTTGGGCTCTTGGTCACCTCTTTTGGTGTACCACGAGGCTTTTTGCTGACATCCTTAACTTCAGTATGTTCAAAATCTCTATGAACTACTGAAGGAACATATGGAGTGCTTGAAGCTTGGGGTACATCTGGCAAAATCAAAACACGCTCTTGCCTAGTTTCTGGTTCTGGAGACCGTCTTGAGCTTGGCATCATTGTCAGTTCACTAAGTTGCTTCTCAATGGTCATTTTTTCCAACTGCAACCTCAAACTTTCATTCTCAAGCCTGAGGAATTGCAACTCTCGGAAAAATAAAGCCATATCTCTGTCATCAACTTCTGACATATTTCCAGATCGGTGTTCAGCCATTCTGAGTTATAGACGATCCACAGACTCCTATACTACTTATATGAAACAAATAATGCCAACAAATAACAAAGTATGTATCAACGTATTTCAACCATACAATTTCAAAATAATATTAACGTGGATCGACTACTAGTATTGTAGTCCTGTGGTATCCCACCGCTGGGCGAGGTTTGACAATTGTTTGATTGTCGATCGTTTGATCCCACCGCTGCCACCAATTTTTGTAACGTGCCCCGAGCGGAAGGCACACAAAACCGACTATGTGTCTCAGCTTAAATATATAATAATTTTTCTCGTAAAATGATTTCAACATATATGGCTGAGCAATGTATTTTGGTTAAACGATATAATGAATTTTTCTAAGCTACTTTGCTTCAAAATGATTACAATGATTTCTGAAATGATTGGGGTGAAACACAATAATCAGGATAAGAATCAGCTGAACATATAACAATATTCCCAGGGCAATAAACCTCCTGGACAAAAATGACTGATTTAAAACTAAGTTCCAACACAATCAGAGTTCAAAACAAAACAATCTAACCTGAACCCAGTAAACACGCTGAGCAATACAAACAAAGAACCACAATAATGTTTGGAACTTTTAAAACAGACCTGGGCAATTTCAAGTTTCAAAACAATGCTCAACAAGGTTTGAACAATCGCTTTTCGAACAAAACCCTAAACAAACAACCTTCAACACTAAAATCTAGCCTAGCCTGTTGAACAATAGTGTTTCAGACGCATGTGTTTCCAGCAATTGTCTGAAGACACTATTTAAAACCCTATTCTCAACTCTTACTCTCAAACTACAAGTGGCTCAGACGCATGTGTTTCCAGCAATTGTCTGAGGTCACTATCTAACCCTCTCCTCAACACTTATGCTGAAGCTACCTTATAAGTGGCTCAGACGCATGTGTTTCCAGCAATTGTCTGAGGACACTATCTAAAATCCCTATCCTGATACTTACTCTGAAGCTACCTTACAAGTGTCTCAAACGCATGTGTTTCCAGCAATTGTCTGAGGACACTATCTAAAATCCCTATCCTGAAACTTACTCTGAAGCTACCTTACAAGTGTCTCAAACGCATGTGTTTCCAGCAATTGTCTGAGGACACTATCTTAAACAACCCTAACTTCAACCAATACTTTCACACTGAAACAACCCGGTCAATATGCCCTAGTACAGAGTTGTACTATATTGGACCTATAATGCAGACCAATGCTGAATCCAAATTCAACGATGTGAACACCTCGACTCTCAGAAACAGACTGCCTAGTGTCAATGAACGGCACTTGCTTTTATACCATTTGAAGGAATTCCTCAGACTTTACCGTTCAACAACACTAATTTAACACAAAGTATTAAAATAACCAAAAAGATTTAGCAGTTAGACTCGGCCCAAGCTAAATCGTCAAATAATTTTCCTCACATTTATATATAAGCATATAATCATTAAGAGATGTAATTGGAACTGAAAATTACACTAAAATAGACTGACGATGCGCACCATGCACCATGTATTACATTTTGCAAGAATCATTTTCATTTTTTTCTTGTTAACAATTGTCGAAACGTGCATTTAATTCGGAAGAAATCAACGTTATTCTTTTTTACGCGAAAAAAACTACTTTTCAAAGAATTACATGCTAACAAGGCGATTATCGCTGTGTAAAAATATTTCGATGACATCGTTGACATTGACGATGTCATTGCGAAAAAGTATTACTTTTTAATGAACTGCTAGCTAACAATGCAGTTATCGATGTGTAAATGTCAGGTTCCAACCAATATAATTGCGACAAATCCAACTTATTTGTATTCATTATTGTTGTTACAAACAATTCGGCCCAATATCAAATATCAAGAAAAAATAAACTTTAAAATTAAAAAGAACTTATTTTGCTGTTCCATATACAATGTCTTCATGTAATATGTTTAAGTTCAGACAAAGAATCGACAGTTTGTACGAAAATATCTAGAAGTCAAATATATATGTTTGGTATAGAAGGCATTGAACTTAATTGAACTTGATTGACAATGATTGACAAACTTGGGTACAACTAATGCAAATTAATTTGCTTTGTTTCCTAATTCAGTTGCAATTTGATGAGAAATTGACAGGCTGGGTGAAGTTTTTCATGTCGAGGAAATTGCTAGGTTGAGAAGTATTGCGACCTATTTACTGTATTTTATAATGAAATTGTTAAACCGTTTTACGAAACTTTTTGAGTAGATGATATTTAATTAAATAACTCACTATAGAATGATTGGATGTCACTTTATTTAATAGGGTGTACATGATTCTACGAATTGTAACGTCTTAGCCGCTATTGTAGATGATAACAAACTTATCGGTAAGATTACATGATAATCCCGCTCACAAAAAAAGATACACAACACAAAAACACCTTCATTTCTTCGTATTGTTCCAAAATGTTAAATGTCGAAATCATATAACAACGTCATAAAATAAACTCTGAAATGAATCCGAACAATGTCCTTTTTTGTGGAATTTAGTACGTTACAATCAGTTATTCTAAGTATTTATTTTGTTTGTCTCGGTTAAAAACCATGGTCATGGAATTAGATTTTGAGACTTTTTTTTCTAAATATTTACTCCGGAACAATATCTTGTTTCGACTAAACACCGATTCAAATTGTTGTAATTTGTACTGTTAGCGCAGATTACAATATCAATGCCAGTGTATAAGCATTTTTAGTGTTCAGCTCTTCAGTTTGAATATAATTACAGCGTTTCCTTTCCACATTTATCCCATCATTTTAAGTCTTGCCAATACAAATACGAAATATGTCACGAAATTCCTTATTTTCCCGTTTCAAATGACGGAAGTAAAAACTAGATGGCAATAACGCTATTTTCCTTCTACCAAAAAAATGCGAGTGTCAATTATTTTGAAAATTTGTTGTTTTTTTTGTACGAGCATTAGGCGTAACATGTTCTATTTTGCATCACGGTTTGCAACTTAAGCTTGACAACTTCTGCATGGTAGTCACCCACATCTATTTTCAAAGGGAGTTCTTTAATTTTGACCAAAAAGAAATAAAATCACGGATTCTACAGAATTTGATAACTTTAAAATCACCTTAACGATATGACCGAAAGGCTTTTTACAATATTGGAAATATAAACAATCTTATAAATTTGGGTTTATTTTAAATAACCTGTAAATCAGAATGAAGTAGATTTGTAGTACATTATAATACTATTAGATAAATCTAAGTATTTATTTTGTTTGACTCGGTTACATGTAATACCGTCGTTAAATCACAATAAAATGTGATTTTATATGGTTTATTGTATTTATAACAAACGAGAGGGTATTCAGTACTCTGAAGATGATTAAATACAGACGAGTCTAGTGTTTTATCTTTAAATATATACTAACAGAAATTAGAAACGCAACTTCTTTAAACAAGAAATATATTTCATGTTTAAAGAAGTTACGTTTCTAATTTCTTTTAGTATATTAGAAAGATCTATAAAAGCTATTTCTTTATTTAGAACAGAAATGTCCTGAAAATGTATTTGGTAGGATTCATAAATACAATGTGTCGGCTGAGAACATTTTGAACGTAATAGTTCTTATTTCCACTAGTAATATTTTTCACAGTGATAAACATTTACAACTTTTGATTGATTTAATAGACTATCTGTAAAAATAAACTGGCAGCATGACAACACGACTATTTTCGCTAATCTCTAGCAAGTTTATATCAAGTTTCTAAAACCGAAATCTACAAAAAATGTAGGGCTGACTTTTTAAAGATTTTTTTTATTTCAAAGCAACAAAATACTTTTATGTTAGCGGAAAATGTATCTTTTTCTGTCACAAAAGTAGAATGTTGACAACAATCCATTAAGTTGTCTCCATTTACGCATTTATTTGTCTACAATCACATCGCATCAGATTATTTCAGCAACTGTAGGTCAGGATCAGGGAAAATTCTGAAAAATGTAAAACATTATATTGAATTTGATGAAAAGGGAACTTTCGAAGCCACCAAACATGGCACATATGAACATGTTGCAGGTTTAATTGATCCTGTTCATGGCAGTAATGGAAATGCATTTAACTGCCAATGCCTGCGCCGCCTAACTCAGTGTAGAGCGCAACTCAATACTGTAACAATGGATGAAAAGGGAACACCTTACACGACAAATATGAAAATATTGCAGGTTTGGTTTTATTGAGCCAGTTCATGAGCAGTAATGGAAATGCATATAACTTCTCCACCGCCTATCCCTGGGTTGAACGCAACTCAATATTTACACCAATAAACAATACAATGTTGATTCATCACAGATAACATAATGGGTTTTCCAAGGAGAAACCAATGGGCGGAGCTTAACAAAATAGAATTTTGAGAGAGGATCTGAGAATATAAATCCGGCAAATCACAAAAAAGCCTTTGTAAAATTTACATAGAAGGGAGTATATCCTTGGGCTTAGTGAACAATATTCGAATCTATATTGGCTGGGATATTAAAACCACCCATCTATAAACTGGACGAAAAATTTAAATAAAAGCAATTTTATAAGTACTATTGTCATAGTACATAAGTATCGTGCTCAACGACTTCAAAGGGCGTATCTGACAACAACCGTGATTGAATGTACGGGGAGACTTTTTACAACCGCCACACGGCACAAAGTAACCCGTAAAATATAGATCAATCACAAACATTGGTAATTTTCGTTAAATTTCATTGGCAATTACAAGCGGCTTCATGAAATGTATTCTATATTGAAGATGCAATGAACCTTTATGTTTCAGTTCTACTGCAGAAACGTCAATACATTTATGATATTAAGGTTTTCTAAATGCTGACACCTGTTTACACTGTTAAAAATCTTCACAATACTATTTTAGATATAAAACACATACGATAAATTTGACCTAGATACTACCAGTTGCTAACTTAAGATTGTAATTTGCTTTAGAACATGTAGAAATATTTGAACATCTTCCAAACAAAGTCACCTAGATACGAAGACCAATGGTCACAAAAGACCTATACTGAAATACATGTACCAGAAAATTATCATATTAAGAGGTAGCGAAATCTGTTTTATTACACAAACAACAGCTAAAATTGGCTGTTATTTGAATTTGAACATGAACTAGGCATGGAATTAAAAGAATATGGTGTCTTTATTGTACGACACAATAATTTGTTAACTGTAGTCCTGGATACAACATTTCCAAAGTTTATATTTAACACATAATGTCATGTTCTAAACGTCGTCTTGATATTATCAACTGCTAATAATCTGCTACCTGTTGGGGCAAGTGTGAGGTTGGTGCACCCTAGAACCTGGTTTAAACCCCCAGTGGTAATTTGTTTTGCCACTGACCGTTCCATGGCGGTAACCCCTCTGGTTCTCACTTTCGTTATTTGTTTGTGGCGTCCATTTTGAAACTGATTTTTGTAATAACATGCTCTCTTTTCCTCTCTACTTTTTGGCTGTGTGGGGAGGCTGTTTGCTGGATGTGGGCATTCTTGATATGCATATTTCATTTTTCTAACTTTTCTTGTCATTTGCTTTCGTACATATTTACATATTTGAACAGTTGCCTGTTAAATTTTTCTTGATAACAAAGCTCTATGATGACAAAAGCCATACATGAACATCAATGTACTAAAATGCATGTATGAGAAAATTATCATACTAAGGGGAAACGCAAACGGTTTTTATCAGGCCGACAAGAGTTCAAATTGAGTCTTATTTGAATTCGAACATTGACAAGACACTGAATTCGAAGAATGTGGTGCCCTTTTTATGTGATACACTCATAGTGTTGCGTATACACTCTTTAATATAGGAAAAGAAATACATGCTTTGTTTACCATAAATATATTAAGGTAATTCGATATCATACATCGTTGATAGAAAAAATGTATTCAAATTATATACTTCCTAAAATCCGTTAGAAACATACAATTTCAAAAACGTTAGAACATTCTAGTTAAGTTTTTATTTTATTTACTAACCGTAAATACAATCAAATATGTTTTGCTGCTTAGTACAGCAAAGCAAAAGTTTGAAAACAGTAAAATATTTATACCATCTCTAAACAAAAGTGGCCTTTATTATGGGATGGAAATTCATATGAGCAAACTAAAAACGGACGTCGAAATTGCAGTCCTATTAGCGAAATGACCTAAATTTAGGGGTGGTCTTACTGACGTCAAGGATTTTTTTCTTTCTTCTTCATATGAATGTTATTCGAAAATAATGGGTTCTATCAGAGACATATTGGCTAGCTGTTGACTAGCTGAATTAAATAAAAAAGCCCTCGCGGCACTTAGTATCAATTTACCTTAATCTTAAAGTTTCAGTCATTTAGGTTACAAATAATATATTTTTGTCTCCATATTTGAATATTTAAGTGTCTGATTTGTGTAATGTTGTGTGAAGAAGAGAACTTCCATGAAAAAGTTAGATTCATTTTGAAAAGAATGCAAGCAACGTATTTTAATTGTAAATATTAATTAACATTAAGAACCCGAGATATCCCCGAGGGTTCGCTATCGGTTAAGTTTTTATTTATTGTTTTTTAATGCACACCCTGCTGGTTCTGTAACTAATACGATTTGGAAAATCATCAGAGCGTACGTATATCTTCTGATGTAACCATTGGAGACCGTAGAAGATGAAATAAATCCAAAATGTAAAAATGACTTCACTTTCTAGGCAGGATTGTTTCTATTCCGCAAAGGTATGACGATCTATGATATATTACTTCGATGGTTCCATGTTCACCGCCATATGCACATCGTCGTTTGGGATGGATAGAAATTGTAATGTCTACTGGTGTAAATATTATGTTGCGCTCAACCCTGTGGACTAGGCGGCGTGGGCAGAAATGGAAATGCATATTACTGCCCACGCCGCCTAGCCCTCCGGGTGAACAGACTCAATCGAACCGAGTCTAATGTATATTCAATTTTTGTCGCGTTCGATGGCAGTTAAAGTTTCCTTTGCATCTATTTTAACAAGGAAATGTTTTGTCACGTTTTGTTGTGTTTTATTTGATTAGTTTCTGGAGGATGTATTTATAATGTTATGTATTTGCGAAATGTGTTGTGACAACGTTGTTAATTTAAAACCTGTTATGCTCATACAATAACAACGCCCACATTTTTCGAATGTCAGCACATTTAACTGATCTCTTAAACATGTAAATTGAGTTTTATATTAAGGACAACAGCTCCCCAAAGATAAATGAAATTATTTCCGTTTCGAATAATACGAACTTGACGGTAATTGTCAGTGTGGAGGGAAAAGGTGCGTGTATCTCGTGCGATTAGGCTATTTAAGTGTTGGTTTTATCTGTGTACACCATTCGAGGCGTTTCTATTCAGCGGTAAACATGTCGGCACCCGCCCACCCGCCCTATAGGTTGTTAATATTATTTTTGGATGGTTGTCGAGGTTTAACAGAACTTTCAGAGAATAAATTGAAAAATAGGTGTAAATAAAGTGTTTATTTTTGTTTCAGGTGTTTCGAGTTTTGCTGTTTTCTCTTAGTCATAAACAATATATTTATTTATCATGTAAGAAATATGGATATTTTAAGGCCATTCACTAGTTTCAGGTTCGAGTGGTACTATTAGACGAAGCTTTATCCAGATGTGTTGAAAGTTTTCCGTTCGTCTTCTGGACTGCTAAATAGCCAGAACTACGGATGTCAGTTTTTCATTCGGACGGTTCGCACACTACAGGCCCACTGATTTCTACCTCTTTGGACAGTTTTTGAGCAACTTGAACTTGGACTTTACAGACATTTGAAAATTTTAATGTATATTACCGCTGAATACAACGACCTATTCCTAGTTTTTGTTTGTGTTTTTTACGTATTATGAGATAAGGAAATAATTAATTTACTCACGTTAAAGTGAGTAAGTAAACTTAGTCTAGAACTTACGTAAAGGTCCCAATATAATTACAAAATGCTAACATGTAGTCCTCAGCGGGCTTGTTATCGAGCTTTACGGCTGAATATGACACCCCTCTTTGAGTTAGTCCCCATAAAAAACATCAAGTTTACAACTTACTGTGAAACCATAACATTTGAACGTGTTTCAAAACATTTTCTAGTATATTCAAACTTATTTACGTGTTTTTTGTCATGGAAATATTCTTAATTCAAAATAGACAATTTCATGTTAAAAGCATGCTTCCATTAAAGTCAAAATACAACAAATGATTGGAAAAATAGCATATTACGGCTCTGGTCGTTTTCCACATGTGGATTTTTTCTCATGCGGAAATTTTATTTGTGCAGATATCTAAATACATATTTACATAAAATGTACTTTAACAGAGTTTAATGTTTCAGAATAAGGAGAACAATTTTTAAAAGCACAAATATTTCTGAATTTCCATGCAGATAAAAGAACAAAAGAAACACAAGAAATCATTAAAAAACACAAGACAAATGTGTGCTGGTAAATGAACATACAATGTACTTTAATTTTTATTATCAATGGAACAAACGTTAGAAACACAAGAAAACATACAATAGAGCTCTGCTTTTTATTGAAAACTACTTTTTATGTCATCTTTTGATGAAAATTATTTCTTTCAACATCTTAGCACAGCAGGTGAAGCAGTTGTCTCATAATTACTTCATGACGAATATAACGATGAGAACAATGATAATGACATGGTTTTTTTTTCAACGTGAAGCGACCTTAACAAAAAAATCATATCTGCATTAGGTAATATTGCAGATTTTCTATTCCGTTAACATCATTAAAAAAATAATAAATGCAATTTGACAGATCTTAAAATAAGTAAAAGAAAGATTAAAAGATAATTCTAGAAAATTTGAAATAAAATAATTTCAAAGAACTACACATTTTCTTTACTTCAGTGAAAAGATGACCTTAAATAGCTATTTCTATAGCTGTCTGAAGTTGTTTATTTCAATGTTATTGGAGGCAGCCATTTTGAATGGTGACCACTGACATCACCAATTCTTGTGCACAAATATAACTATTAAAGTGATAAAATCTCAGCATAATATTACGTTTGTCATGTAACTTATCTGATGATGTCATTATTCACCTAAAATTGCCGCCAACACAATTTGGGATCGGTTTTAACTGACTGAGTGTATACGTAATGTCAAACTGTCATAAATTCGAAAAAATAATAATTAGGTAAACTTTTGTCTGCATCATCTACTCAAAAGACGTTTCAGATCAATGTTAGGATACTTTGATAAAAAAAGTAGGTGAGGTTTGCAGACATATGAACAGGGCACTGTGACGTTAACACGGTGTTCAGATTATTTCGTTCATTGATCAAGTCTGGTAGACATTGACATCCTAGACAAGTTATAACCTCACAAAGCAATGGTGACTGGTTTATATTAACAATTTTCAAAATTATACTCTAGGATTTGTCATATATTGTTCAACGTATGTGAAGGTTCTCCTATCAAAACATCAAAGAGCCGCATTGGAAGGAAACTAAATTTAGAAACTGGATTGAGACTCGTATAGTTTCCATGACTGTACAGTATATAGTAGCAGGTGATAGGGGGTTATCAATACGACGGCGATTTTTTCCAAGTGATTTTCGCTATTCTAGATATAAAGGATATTTGTTTTAGCAGTGTAAGAGAGAAATATATTTCCCCGAGTGAGCTCAGGAATTAATATTCTCACGAGTGGCGTAACCACGAGTGAAAATTTTCTTTTTATTTCATGCTTTTAAATCACAATTTGTGCAATTTTAACAGAATAATTGTAAAAAAAAAAATGCGCCAAAAACTCTTAAATACGGACGATATGAAGTCAGTTTTCCAGTTTTCTAGATATTTTTTATTCGGAATATTATGTGCGTATAGTTACCAACGTTAAACAAAAAAGTTAAAATGAAAATGATAATACCACTTTAATTTCACCGAGACATTTCTATATTTCACCGGAAAGCACAAAATAAAACCACCGTTGAGTAATCTCTTACTTAAATGTACATAATCTCCGGCAACAGCAGACGAAGGCGTAAACTGACTTATGAACATTGCCAAAAAATAAATTGTTGAAGACAATATTTTCATTAGATGAAAGCCAGAAAATGATCCCGTTCAAATCGATCAACAAATAACAGAAATAATTAGTTTTAAAAAATGTCTTGTTAAGTTCACGCATGCGCTTTACTTAAGATATGCCGAGCGTGTAAAACTAGGATAACAGGAAATGTTTCATTTGATAGATGGTTTTGAATTTCCGGATGATAGTGCATTTAGCTGGAAGCGATTCCGCACCGTCAAAGCGACAGCGCCTAGCCCTGCAATTCCTGCAACGCAACCAATTGAGCTAACTTGACAACCCCCAAAAAGGTTGATCGGATAGCCCTGATATATGTAACAATAACTGCATGACATCGGTAACGGGTTAATTTACTGATAATAGTACTGACTATGTGTACGGGGAGAATTTTTACGGCCGCCACACTGCACAAATAGCGCTACTGTGAATTTCAAATGATAGTGCATTTAGCTGGATGCGAACCCGCACCGTCACGGCGACAGCGCCTAGTCCTGCAATTCCTGCGACGCAACCAATTGAGCTAACCGGGACAACCCCAAAAAAGGTTGATCGGATAGCCCTGATATACGTAACAATCACTGCATGACATCGGTAACGGGTTATTTTACTGATAACAGTACTGACTATATGTTTATTGAAAGTGTCTTTCAAAAAAATATTGAAGCTGTTGCAACAATTTCATTCAGTGATAACAAGTCGATTAAAGAAGCGAAATATTCAGTTTCAATAAAATACCTCGTGTAGAGTGAGAATTCAAGATGAATAAATGTCCTTGAAATTTAATAAATATAAATAATAACAGCCTGTTACAAGAGCGAAATCTACCAACTTTTACGTATATTAACTTTAAAAAAGTGTTCGTCCTGAGTATTGAACCCGGGGCCTCCGCTTCAGAGACGAGAGTGTTAGCCACTACACTACAATGAAACTTGTATTTTGTACTTGAAATTAACAATCAGTATCAAATGAACTAGAAAGGAACCAGTAAGAACTAGGAATATCTACACTTCTCTTTCGTTTTACACTGTGTATTGTATGCAAGTGTTTACCTGACACCCAAGAATATTCCATATAATATTGTATTTAAGCCATCAATATTGACTTAACTGGTTACTTAAATCGTAAATAATTTTTCCTCCAATACAACACCCACTAACAACCAATCGAATTAATCTACTTGATTTTTCCGCTGCATAATAATAAAAATCCTACTAGATACCTCTCCACCCTGCTAGATGCCTCTCTGGTGTAAATAGCTACCAATCGAAATAGTTTATTTCATTTTCTCTCTGCATAATAAGAGAATACGAGTATTATTTACAACATTTCATTGGTCGAAAAACTAGGTCAAAAGTGAGCTTAGACAGCTTACGCCGAAAAAAATAATTATTTCTGTTGTTTGCTGATCGATGGGATCGGGATTATTTTCAGGCTTTCATCTAATGACAATATTATCTTCAATCATTTATTTTTTGGCCAAGTCCGTTTATCACGCCTTTGTCTGTAGTTGCCGGAGAATATGTACATTAAGGTACGTTCTTGCCAGTTATTACATAAAGAGGTGGTTATCTAGAATAGCAATAAAATCACTTGAAGATAATCGCTGTCTTATTGACCCCTGCACCTGCTACTTTACATATTATTGAAAACCATATGAGCTTCAGTCCAGTTTCTAACTTTAGTTTTCTTCCAAGGCCGACAGTCTATCAAAGTTTCAGAGCTTTGATGGAAGAACCTTTACATTAGTTGAACAATATATGACAAAAAAGAGTATACTTTTGAACATTGCTAACATAAACCAGTCACCATTTCTTTGTGGGATAATAACTTGTCTAGGTTGTCAATTTCTACCAGACTTGATCAATGAACGAAATAATCTGAACACAGGTTTTACTTCACAGTGCTCTGTTTATATGTCTGCAAGCCTCACCTACTTTTTATCAAAGTATCATAATATTGACCTGAAACGTCTTATGCGCAGGTGGTGCTTACAAAACTTTAACCTAGTTATTTATATTTGGAATATATGGCAGTTTGCCTCAAAATAATGAACCGCACATTAAATTTTGTCTGACATTTGAAACACGCCGAAGCATATTAAAATGTATAGAATATGTTTTCATTGCATAGACTTTTTGAAACTGAGCACAGGACTGAACAGATTCACAAAATCAGTCCAGTTGTTGCTGGGGTAAATATTAAGTATTCAGTTAAAACTGATCCCAAATTGTGCTGGCAGCCATTTAACGTGACCAATGACAACATCAGATTATAAGCACATTTCATTTTTTTTATTTATATTTTGTATTATGTAAACATTTTTTTTACTTAAAACAACAGTAAATACTAAAGTGACTTTTATCATGAATATTAATTATTTTAACATGACACAGGTCATATTATGTTGAGAATTTATTAAATTTAAATTTAATATTTATATTTGTACACAAGAATAATGATGTCAGTGGTCACCATTGCAAAATTGCTGTCTCCAATAACACGGAAATAAGCAACTTCAGACAGCTATAGAGTAGCTATTTAAGGTCCGATGTTCAAAATCCTTTCAATGTAGTGAAGAAAATGTGTAGTTCTATGCAATTATGTATATTCAAATTTATCGAAATATATGTTAAAATTGCATTTACTTTTTAAAGATGTGTCATATTGCATGCATTTCTTTTATGAAATGACGGAATAAAAAGAATTTGCAATATTACATTATGCAGATCTGATTCTTGTATTAAAGTATTGTCTCTTTGAAAGATAAAATATGAATTATAAATGTTCTCATCATGGCAAACCTCATGATGCAGATGTAATATTGTTGTTGTTGTTTTTTATTTAAAGTAACAATGCGACACTGACTCTTTACAGCACCTGCTGTGGTATCAAGATAATCCCCAAAGTGTTGCGCACGCAGCTCTAATAAACGATGTTGCATTATTGTAGGACTCAAGTCACATACCGATATTGATAAAAAATAATTTGCTTCAATAATTGACATGAAAAAAGTACTGTTTTGAAATATGAGCAGAGCTGTATTGTATGCTTTTTTTCACGTTTGTTCCATAATAATAATAATATTATTATATACATTTACCAGCACACATTTGTGTTGCTATGTGTTTTTATTGATTTCTTGTCTTTCTTTAAAAAATTCTTATCCATATTCTGAAACTATAAATTCTTTATTCAAAAGTACCGTTTATGTCAATTTGTATTAAGATATCTGCACCTAAGAAATGTGCGCAGGAGGAAAACTCACATGCAGAAAACGAGGAAACCAACACATGTTGTTTTTTTATCGTGGATTGTATTGTGACTTTAATGGAAGCATGCTCTTTACTTATCTATATACTTTCAATTTGTATTATTTTCATAGAATTTGTGTCCATGACCCAAAAATAAAACATAATCATTTTTGAATAATTATACCAGAAAATACAGTGAAATATGCATATCAGGAACATACTAGTACTCGGAAAACACAGCTAGCCTCCCCACGCAGCGAAAAAGAAGTGAGGGAAAAAGAGCATGCGTTTATATAAATATTATTTCCATCTAAGACACCACAAACAATTAACGAAAAAGAGTACCTTTGTCGTTCCCGCCTTGGAACGATCAACACGTTTCAATGTTAAGGCTTCTCAGTAAGTTGTAAAATGTATCTTTATTGGGACTTATTCAAAGAGGAGTGTCATATTAAGCCATAAAGCTCGATAACAAGCCCGCTGAGGACTACATGTTAGCATTTTGTAATAATAAGGGGACCTTTACTAGACTAAGTTTACTTATCTTTGGGGGAAAGGTTGACCTTAATATTAAACTCAATTTACATGTTTAAAAGATCAGTAAATATTGCTGGAATTTTAGACATTCGAAACCTGTTGGCGTTGTTATTCTATAATCATAACACGTTTATGGACGTTGTCACAAACACATTTCGCAAAAGCATAACATGATAAATACATAATACATCATCCAGAAACTAATCAAATAAAACGGAAAACATGACAAAACATTTCCTCGCTAAAAAAGATGCAAATGAAACTTTAAACGCCTCCGAAAATTACAAAACTGAAAATATTGTAAGCTCGGCTTTTATTGAGCGTGTTCATGGGCAGTAATGGAAATGCATATTAGAGAAATTTTATAAATAATTTGTGATTAAGCAATTTTGGTAATGACCATAAGAATTGGGAAATGATTGTTCACGGGCTCAAAGACATTTTCTATTGCATTCTGTCAAGAATTAATCATCTTTATTATGCAAATAACATGTACTTTTTCGGTATTTCATGTTAAAAAATACAACAAACACGTCAATGGGAAGTTAATTATAATTATGCCAAAGGCCAATTATTTATTTATTTAAACCAATCTGTAATCCATTCATGAATACCAGGATATACTGGTGTTGCATGATTAATCTGTAAAAATCGTGTTGTTTTTATCTTTTATTGTAGTTTTCATGCAATCTGATGATTTTTCGTCTTGTTTGCTAAAAATAGTAAAAGGTTAGGTTAAGTAAGCTTTACAACGATGCTAATAAATCGTTCAATGTTGGCATGCATGTGTTGATGGAAAAGAAATAATGCATAATGTGTTTATAAATGATAGTACTTACTATGATTTATTGAAATGTATACAACCCTGGGAACATTAATTCATTTGTTTTAGAAAATTTCACGAACAGCAACAACAACAACAAAAAGGACACTTCTATATTTTCAACAGAGATTTGAAATACCGGTTCTAATTTCGATAACACTTCTTACTAACGTCAATGTTTTTATTTCAATTCAGCAAAGATTAATTTGTATTGCGTGTTCAGATTATATTTACTTGTTTCTGGTGTAAGGGGTGGATATCATAACTCTAATTTATTCAAAGTTGTTTTTTAACGACATGGACAATATTACGTATTTCCATTACTGCATTTGTTTTTTGTTTTGTTTTTTTGTTTTTTTACTGCATTTGAACAGGCTCAAATCAAGCCTGCAATATATTCTGATTATCTGTCGTGTTCGCTTGCTTTCAAAGTTCCCTTTTTCATCTCTTTATATCTTTGACACACAACCGCTGCAATAAATGGATAGGTCCAATGAACCTTAATCTTTTTTGCTAATATTCTGGTGGGTTTTTGCGAGATTTAGACCAGGAAGTAATCCAATTTCTCTTTTTTGATAGTCAGAATCTAATCGAATGTCTGTCACCTACCTAATCAAGTATTGGTTTGGAACCAAAATGCCAAATCATCAAGAAAGCACCGGACTTAGTGTAGAAAAATAAGTGTTAATAAAGTTCACCAAAAGTACAATAACAATGCGTTAATTTTTATGGCTAATAAGTGTTAAAATGTTTTCCAAAAATGTAATAACAAAGTGTAACTTAATAAAGTTCACCAAAAGTACAAGAACATAGTGTTAATTTTTACGACTAATATTGAGTGTTAATATAGTTAACCAAAAAACAAGATCAAGTGATACTTATTACGACTTACTAAGCGGTGTAAAAAATATACAAAAATACAATAACATAGTTTTAAGTTTTACGACTAATATTGAGTGTTAATATAACATGTATCAGCAACGGCAATATCCAGAAGATCATCCTCTCCTCCCATCCAAAAAGTAGAGAGGAAAAGACAATTAAGGTAATAAAGTGATCAATTCACAATAAGTACCACTCGTGTGGTAACTGCCTTGGAGAGGTCAATGGAATTACAAATTGCCCCTAGGGTTTAAACTTTCTTCTAGGTTGCACCAATCTCAGACGCATTAACAGGTTCATATTTGAACATACTAGAAAAAATTGTCTTGAAGAATGAGCTCCAAACCAAACCATCAAGTCGAAAATGTTTTATGCAAAAGCACAATTTTAAAACAAATAAAATGCTTTGCGATCGTTACAATATTAACATTAAGGTAAATAAACTGCTGCACGTTTATTTCCTGGTGTTGTGTTGGTTATTTCCCCTCTTTACTCAGTAATGGATTTTATTCTTAATTCAAAC
Organism: Corbicula japonica; assembly: GCA_038501625.1. Classification (NCBI taxonomy): domain Eukaryota; kingdom Metazoa; phylum Mollusca; class Bivalvia; order Venerida; family Cyrenidae; genus Corbicula; species Corbicula japonica. Next base: position 38,703 of record JAZAYU010001337.1, read on the forward strand.
CTACATGTGACGTATACATGCTATAGACACAAGGAGGTACCAATTTTCCTTTATATGTTTGTATTTTATTAATATATCGCAAATAATCGTTCATTCTTTTAATTCATTACACAAATATAACGATCAATTAGTTTTACAATAATGTATAAAGCGATTTTTACGCATGCAACGGATTTTGGTCATGACCACAACCTTGCGCAACCATGAGTCACTGTCTCAGTTCAAAGTATCTTGCTCTGGTTGATTTTTGCAACATTTGAATTTAAAGTCATGCAGGTTCGTTGGAACATACATATCATATCGTACACACAACTTAGTGTCCTGAAAATATCGCAGATTTATCTCATTGTTTTGAAATTAAAGCCAAAAGCACATTCAAATTACAAGGTAATAAATTGCTACGAGCTATTTCGTACTATAATTTCTAAATAATTACAATAAATTTCCAAAACGTATTAAGATTTTCTTTGAAATTAGGTATAATTTTATTGTAACATATTACAGGATCCTTGATTATCGTAAAATGTTTACAGAAATTTCATATGCTTGATTGGTGTATCCAAATTTCTATCTTGTTCCTATCAGAGAGCGTGTATTCGCCATACAAATCTAATTATAAATTCATTTGATAGATTACACTAGACTGTCAAATCAATCTTCGTACCTTTTATGATTTAATACAAGATTAAATGTGTAGCAAGGATCTCTTTTAGTTTGAATTAACAACATACTCTGTCGCTTTATGTAAATTGTGTCAACATTATTTAGTATGCAATAAATGATGGATTTTTACCATGTATGTAATTAGTTTTCTGCTTCAAATGTTTCTTATTAGGGCTTGCGCGTGCATGTAAAATTCGATGCGTAAGCTTTTTTTCTAAGAAAGATGTTGTTGCGAACCGATGATTGCAAAATTATATAATGTACTTCTATTATTGTGCATTTATATGCTTTATTGTTTTGAAGACACCCTATGTTCGGCACGATGCAAATGTGTATTACACTCGACTATGTCATTAGGGCACTGACGCCCCCACTGATGCTTCTTTAACAGTTCTTACAAAAGGCCATAACTCTAGTAAACATGTTCGCACGAAAAGTTGCTTTTTACGGCCATCTACACATCCTGCTTTATCATCTGTGAAATTTTGAAAGAAATTCGCCCGATAGCTAAGCCACGGTAACATCCCGCCGTACTTGCAAGTGCGTGCTGCCTACGTGCAAAAACGTGGGCAAAATTCAGGGATCCGTACGTGGTGAGTACCGCCTCCGTACGGATTCGGGAGCACGCAGACACGCCGTAGCATTTTTAGTGCTAGTAAAACTTTCTCTGCATTCTAGCTGCGGCGGGCTACGGATTCACCCCAAGTACGGTTGACGTGCTTGCCTTGTACGTCTACGAGCGCATAACGCACTGCCTCCGCGAGTCTTTTAAAAATCAGATTGTCCGTGCGTGGTCAGTGCTTAGTCGGTACTTCCTCAGTTCAGCTGTCCAAAACGCGCACAGAACTCAGATGGAACTTACCTCTGCAGTATATACAATATTTCAGTGGAGCCGACGGGTGAGTGCCAGCATTTGTCTTCAAGATGCCTCCGAAGTCGGCAGCCAGAAAAGACGCAAAAAAGAAGCGAGCGGCCACTGCAAACTGTTTTTGCAACAGCAAAATTCGCAATATCTGCTGTTGTATAGGATCGCATTTCATGGTAGCGACAGCTGTGATTTCTGGGGTGTATTTATATATATCACCCATCAGCGGCCGAAATGAACTCATGTTCACCGCACTTGCACGCACTAACAACGGGCGAGCGAGTAAGAACACCGTACGTGAGCAGCGCATGTAAGTAGTGCCTCCGCAAGTGGAATTCGCATGGAGATCTTGCGTTGTAAGCACGTTGTCAGCACTTACAACTCACCATCTACGCAACGTACGATGCATGCAACCGCTTACCCCTAGACGTGTCGTGCGGGCCACGTACTCACATCTTGCGCAACCGTGAGTGTGACGTTCTTCTCTCTGCTCTTGCCACTTCCTACCAAAAACCTCAGCGAACGTGACATCCGCAGAACACGTACAGACAAAAAAGACGCACGACAGGTTGTGACCGGAGCATTAATGAGGCGTAAATGCCACAAAGTTTTGGGGACATGCCTACGGACGGACAGACGAAGGACGGACGTACGGACGAGTACAACTATATATGCCTCCCACTTCGTTGGGCATAAAATGTGATAACGGCATATGTGATAAACGCCGATGCTGACATCATAATATAAACACTTACCTTAAATATGAAAAAGTCGCTATTTTACATTTATTTGAAGAACGTTTATAACAGTAAATTCCAACAGATTTTATTGACCATTTTACCAAACATGTAACTAATTTAACTTTTTTTCAACATTTGCTACCGGTCATGTACCCTAGCATTTTCCATTATTTGCATATGTCGCAATGATAAAAATTATGTCGTGGTCGCTTTTAAAGTTCCCCTTTAAATCTTCGTTTTTGTGCCATGGTGCGGACGAAAATGTCTCACTGTACATGCACATTCAACCAGTGCTGTTACCGATGATATAGCCTTTTAAAATCGATACCTTTGTTTGTGTAAATATTGAACTGCGCTCAACCCGGGGCTAGAAAGCATTGACAATAACTTGCATTTCCGTTACTGCCAATGAACAGATTTAGTCAAAGAGAGCCCGCAACATTTTGATATATGTCGTGTTTCAAATTTCCGTTTTCATCTGATATAAAATTGTCACAATACCGTTGTTTGTGTCTTGTTGCGGCCGTATAAGGACTCCCTCCACATAATATTGCTACGCCTTCTGGATGGGCGAGGTCCCGTCTGTTTACTAGGGCTCTATTGCCGATGTTACGCAGTCACCCGACTTGGTCTACGGGGATGATGCCGGCGGGGCTGTTCTTGACTCTATTTCTCATGCAATTTTTTAAAGTTGGACTCCAACTGTCGGACAACTTATTAAGTAATTAAGTAATTGGGGTTTTGACAAAGGGGCTGGGGTTTGTGCTTGGCACTAAATACGGCACTAACACTAACACAAGGAAGACTAAGACCTATATAAATCTATAATACTTTTAATTAATATTAAATACTAAAGACGGCATTTATTACCTATACAAACACAATTCAATTTATTGATTCAAACATAAATTTCTTAGTTATTACAAAAAATGTTATAAGAACCCTTTATGTAAAATACTGACTACTTTATCTAAAATTCCAAATTTTAATTTCTTAGTAATTAAACCCTACTTATTTATCAAAATATTTTAAAAGGAGAGTGCGCACCTTTTAAACTTTATTTTTAGCGAAACGACCGAATTGGCGCACTCTGATAAATTTTCTTTTGTATGCGAAATACTATAAAATTAACCAAATCACCCACACCAATTACAATATACACTGCATACAGTTCTAAAATAATGGTGAATGTATATGTTTTAACATGTTTTGAGATGTAGTCTCATGCTAGTGATGATCCTACATGTCAGTTTTTATTCTTACAATAATCCGGCGAATGCCGAAGCTGATCAATTGAACACGAAAATACATTTAACCAAACATGTATACTGTAGCAATCATATCGATTTTAAATTACTTAAAAAACTAATAAACTTTAAAAAAGGGTACAGCTACGTACATAAGTAGTAATAAGAAATTCTGATTTATAAATAGACTAAGCCAGTAACATTATGATATTATGATAAACAGGGGGTCCAACGTATTTGTTTTTTTCGGAAAAGTAAGTGAGCGACATGTTCTGTGCGGAACAAAATGGCGGAAAATTGTGTGATTTGGTGCATTTCAGGAGATATTTTGACCTGGTAAGTAGATTTATATCAATGTTATTGTAATATAAATACGCCTACCCGGAGGCCAGATGTGTAAGCTCCACTCGTTTTTTTTTAACTTATGTTTCTAGAGGCCTAAAGAAAAAAGTTAGTGAATGTATAAACTGAGAGATTGTTTGTTTACAAAGTGAAAATAGAAAATTTGTTGACTTAAAACTGTGTTTTTAGTCAAAATATAGCGTTCTTGGACCTATTTTAGCGAAATTATTATCGAGGTTTTGCATATATTTCTTCACGGCGGCTTTTGCACTTTACATGGGTACTTTATGGCCAATTTTTTATGTTCAAACACCTTAAATGTTTGGCTTGGAAGTGGTAAGCATGTTTTTGTTCGGTGCAGAATATGATTAACACACTCGTATGCGTTAATAAAAGTGAAAGTAAGACACGAGCTGATAACAAATGTTAATAATCAAAATAAAAGCAGATTTGTTACCCAAATACGAACATATCGCGTATTTGTTATGCAAAATTATCTACCACATATTATACTTGTATATTATTCTACCTCTTGATAAGTAAAATCCCGCCTCGTGACCACCTCAATTTCAAGACCACCCCGCTGTTACGGGCACTTTTTGAAAGAACGGATTTTTCCTATAAAATACAATGGTCGCTCGCATCGATTATACGACCACCCCGCTATTCCATATTCCATAATGCGACCACTTTCTACAGTCTTATATGCCCAGTTGCCACTTATTTTGACACCTTAATTACGACCACAAGGCATTTGCTCGCCGAATACACAGTCAAGTGCCATTGTCTTTTGGCGAGAAGCGAGTTTACAGTTTTGCGACATTTAGCGATAAACAAAAGACCCTTTGCGGCGGTATATAATTTTACATAATTACTGGCTTCATTTCATCGGAAAAGGTGAACCAACCCCTAACCCGTTTACGTCAATATTTCAGCGTAAGGACACAAAATTTAGTTTGTATACATATACACAAATGAACAGTAAACGGTATGCAAGAAAAAGTATCTTCCATGGAACATTCGGTAAAGATAGAGAGATCTGTCACCTCGGGTGAACAGTTTTGGCGGGAACTCGGCAGAGCCTCGTTCCCGCAAAACAGTTCCCCCTCGATGACAGATGTTTCCATCTTCACCTCACACTCATGCAAGATACTTATAATCCTGTCAAAATTTCTCGGAATACCCTTATAACAGAATGCTATGCTCGGTATTGTTGTTTGGGTATATTCTGTGTCATATTTACAATATTTAGAGATTTGTGTACGTTAAAAGGAAAGCACACACACACACACACACACACTCACGCACGCACGCACGCACGCACGCACGCACGCACGCACGCACACACACACACACACACAAACAAACACGAGAATGGGTAGGTAGATTCTAATTGATATTATAAATACATATGAAGTTCTTGTTTCGGTAAAGCCATTTTCGGGCAAAGATATAAAGGAACATCCGTGTGTTTGGGTAAAATATTGGCTTTTGGTTTGATTTTTAACATTTGTCACCGAGTGGCTTACTTTCACTTATATTAACGCGTATGAGTGTGTTATTCAGATTCTGCACCGAACAAAAACATGCTTACCACTTCCACGCCAAACATTTAAGGTAACATAAAACCATTAAAAAATTGGCCATAAAGTACCCATGTAAAGTGCAAAAGCCGCCGTGAAGAAAAAATACGTTGGACCCCCTGGATAAAGGGATTTGGATCCAGTTCCAGACTCTGTCGCCAAACTTCACGGTCAGGCTCCAAAGTTCGCTCCGATAATGTCGCTCCAAGACTCGACTAAATACATTAAGGTGTCCTTATTACTTGATATTATGCGGGATCGTGCTCATAATTTAATGTTACTTTTGATGGGAAATCTCTTCTTGCCTTGCATGCTGCATTTTGCGGCTGATTTTTTTTCCACCAAGAACTTCCGAAGTGTCATATTTAAATGATTTCATTAATTACAGTTTGCACATACTTTAATCATTAATTGCAAACGGCTCTTTTAATAAATCATTAACTCCCTAATAAAACAATATTACGTTCATTACTTCCCTTGTCAACGTTTCCCGATAAAACAATATCACATCTATTACTTCCCTTTGTGTATTAAATGAAATTTAATCAACTATTTATGGACCAATGTAACTTTGATTTTATTTATTATAACACTCTTCTCCTAAAACAAAAAATAAAACTTAAATTTAATCAAATATAAGACAATCTAGTTTATTTTATGAACAGGAGTAATAACATTTCGATTATTATATAAGTATTTTCTGTCGTGTATGAATCAGCGGTTCGAATCCCGGCCGAGGCGGTCGCGTGATTTTTCATGTATATATTTGGAAGGCGATCAACTGGTTCGCCTGCATCATTAACGATCGCGTTGTCACAATTAAACACCGGTAGAACATATTCGTGTAGCCAAGTGACATTCAATCACGACAGCATATCGATATTATTTACCAGACGCATTACCAACACGTAACTCCTCAGGTCGGTCCACACAATAGTACTTGCGTGATTGTTTAAAAGGAAGTGTCTCCTCGACCGGGCCCGGTCGAGGAGACTCAGAGTCTCCTCGACCGGCTCTGCCGGTCGAGGAGAATATACACGTAGGACTGTCTCCTCGACCGGCTCCTTTTGTTTTATGTTACTTCATCAGTTTTCTCAGTTAAACATCGGGATTTCGGCGTTAGCTTAGTATGTAAAGGTTGAAAAGGAATGAAAAAACATAACATATAAGAACTACCATTAGATAATTTTTATGATAACTTTCAAGTTATTTTTAGATGAAATAAAAAGTTTTCGCTTATTTTAACTTTTACCGTTGTAAAACATTTTTTTTTCAATACATGTACTTTTTGCCAGCAAAATGTATTTCACGATTTCTCGGGCTGATTTCACACATCCCGGCAGGAAGGGACTTTAGGCTGACACATTGTTTAATCATGTCAAAACTTATATTCAAACTTATATCTTCCAAATAACTACAGCCTTCACTATAAGTGACACTATCAAAATGATTGTGAGCGAGAAATCTTCATTCATTTCAATCTTATATATTTTAGCGTCCGTTTGCTTGCACTAGATGTACGCTGAAAATCTTTTTAGGAACGTCTGTCACAAAAAGCCTCAACATACATCTGGATTATCAGCGCATTACTCCAAAACTTAAATGAAAATCTTTTATTTCGAGAAAAGGATGAACACGTGACATACAAATGTGAGTATAACGCTTAAACTTCATTTAAGAAACTAAAAATGTGACACATGAATAAAAACAGTTTTGATACCTAAAACGACTGATTTCCCTGTACTCAGTCCGTAACAAATTGTAAACGAAGATCATTTTTATAGGGATCCTTTTTTCCTGTAAGTAACTCGTCATTGTATTTTATAGTGCAAAACTTTCATAAAATTTCGGCTTGCAATTGAGCACTTTAATAGTCGTGCGTGGTCCCCGCGACGCATATGACAAAATTTTATAAGGTACTACCACTGGCGCTTGACCAGCCACCCCACCCCCTACCAACCCTTACTAATACGCCCTTTTTTGTAAAAATTTTGTCAAGTCACTAATATTATTCCATTCTACTAAAATATGCGAAAATACACCGTCAAAATCGTATTCTAAATTTTTTTTATATTTCTATGTATATAATATTCAATAGAAATATATATTTTTTAAATACGATTTTGACGGTGTATTTTCACATATTTTAATAGAATGGAATAATATTAGTGACTTGACACCATTTTTACAAAAAAGGGCGTATTAGTAAGGGTTGGCAGGGGGGGGGGGGGGGGGGGCGGGCGGCTGGTCAAGCGCCAGTGGGTAATACATACCTAATTTGTTTGTTGTTTTTTTTCATCGCCGTTTGATTTAAATATCCTTCCCCCGTGAATACAACTGAAAGTCAGTTCGCTAAACTTAACCTCCGTCATCCATTTTAAAACTGGTGAATGAAAATTCTAGGAAAACACATTACAACAAAAAATATATTCCGACATCCATGTTTATTATTCCACTTAAAAATACGATTCCATCTAGAATCAACACAGAATACTACTATTACTTCTATTATTAGTTCACATGTGAAAACACATTTACATAAAAGAAACAAACAAACAATTTTACCAAACTTTTCCCGATTGTTGCGTACGATGTTTATGTTTAAACACAATTTATTATCAATTATTTATTCTGGAACCGGTCGAGGAGACAGTCCTACCTGTATATTCTCCTAGACCGGAGCCGGTCGAGGAGACAGTCATACGTGTATATTCTCCTCGACCGGCAGCCGGTCGAGGAGACACTGTTTAAAATGTGGCATTTGTGGGATATTCAGTTCAATAAGTTGGTTTGCCCAAAAATTATGTTGGACAACAAAATTGAATACAAATACCCAAATGTAGTTAATTTTCAACATATCGAAACGAGGTTTCTTAGAATGACACTTACTAAATGAACATAAGATACACGATCGGTACCGTACTTTGTTGTTGGTTTCGTTTAAAATTACTTCCCTTGTTAACGTTCCATAATAAACCAATGTTACATTTATTACTTCCCTTTATTAAATTAAGTGAAATTAATCAACTGTTAGTGCATCAATATATGTTTGGTTTAGTTTATAATAACTCTTTACCCGTACAATAACAATTTAAACATTAATTTTCTTCAAATATCAGACAATCTTAATAATTGTGCGACCAGATATAATAACATTTCATTTTCACATAAATACTTTCTATCGTGTATGTAAAGGCGGTTCGAATCCCGGCCGAGGCGGTCGCGTGATTTTTCATGTATATATTTGGAAGACGATCCGCTGGATCGCCTGCATAAACAACAGTCCATTAAGGTATGACCATCCTAATGGGCACTATTAAGAATCCAACATCTGATTATTTTTTCATCAACTGCTTCATACCACTGACTTGTATGCAAAATTTTAATGATTTTCACCGTGTAGTTTTTGAGATTTTTAGCTTTTTTTATTTAAAAAAGTGAGAAAAAACGTGAAAGTATCCAAATTCTTTACTCGGTGACAAATTTTTTTGTTATTGATAAATTCAACCCTTATTTTTTTACAGTTTATCCAAAATATGTTATATTTCACTAAACCAATTTAAGATATAATATATAAATACATAATTTATCTTAAAATGACATTTTTTGACCAAATAAATTTTAAAAATGCATTTTTTTATATTTCACGAGACTAAATTAATGAAAATTGTGCAAAATCCTGATTGGTGCAATATACAAAAATTTACCATTTTTTAACTATATACCTTAAACAAAATTTATACAAAATTTCAGAGAAGTTTACCGTCCAGTTTTAGAAATTTTCAAATTGATGACTTGAATAAACACTATTCTGATAGCGAAAACCCCTTTAATCTTGATTATTTTGCTTATTTTAGTTTAAATCATGAGAATTTTATATTCAATGACAGAATTATACAGGAAAAAAAGAAATATGCCAATTATTTAAGCTCTAGGCTTACAAAAAAAATTAGGTTCCAGTGGGATTTGAACCCCGGTCCTCCTGGGTGATAGAAATCTATCCTAACTTACTACTATAGTTACCTTCCTTGGATACTCTTCTTGATATAGGTATTCATTAGGATGGTCATACCTTAAAAATGTACCTTTATTGCAAGGGCAAATCATGTTCATTCCTTTCAGCTGACGCAGGATCTACACTGTTTGACGTTATATACCGGTAGTTATAGTTATTACTGACCAGAATGTGACCACTGCAGATCCAGATCAGATGGCATCGATGTGGGAGCTGATCCAGATCTATACTGGTCGCACATGCATCAAAATGCATAAATATATGGAGTAAAAAGTTAAAGCATTTATACAATCATGTAATGACATGTATTAATGTAACAAGGTAAATATATGTGGCCATCCTCCTTTACAGATTGTCATCTTTGATACTCTGAAGACATTGACTTCACAAGATCTTAATGAACTAGGTACCTCTATTACATTTGTGAATTGTTTAAAGATTTTTTTCTGTGAGTTTTTTAATAAGAAAACACAAGATCTGTACTATTTTTTTGTTATTATTTTATTAAATACAAAATGTTTTGCTGTAAACATTATCCACTTAAAAGTGTATTATTACAAACTCAACTTGCAACACATCAAATAATATATTTCTTCTTAGCTTTTAAATTCAATACAGGTGTTATATTATAATGTTAATTAAGAACAAAGACCTATATTTATATATATGTACATGTGTAGGTCTTTGATTAGAGACCATATTCAAAATGGCTTCACAATAAATATCATTTTATTAAAATTTATCACAATAAAATCAGTAAATAAATCTTGCATCGTCAACCTTGAAACCTGTGCCACAACCTTTTGCATTGGGTTAAAAACAAAAAACATTCACAATAAATATCATTTTATTAAAATTTATCACAATAAAATCAGTAAATAAATCTTGCATCGTCAACCTTGAAACCTGTGCCACAACCTTTTGCATTGGAGTAAAAACAAAAAACAAACAGCTTATGTTAATGGATACATGAACTTAAGAAAATATGCTACATTTTTTTTTAAATCAGGCACATGTTATTGAAACCTTTCACTGGTACTCCATTTGATACATCTTTCATCTCTTGTGTCAACATCCATGCAGTATGATCAGGATCTAAACTGTTCACATTTCCATCTATTAAATTATATCTGACCAAAATAATAAATAAGCAAACAGTGTAGATCCAGATCACACATCAATAAGTTATCATCTGGACAAAAGACTTTTGGAAAATTTTAACCCTTTCCTGTACAGACACACCTTTTTTGCTGGGGTGAACAGTTAAGACCCAGATCAGCCGGCACATCCGTGCCGTCTGATCAGGATCTGAACTGTTCGCTTTTTGATTCATTAGGTTATTTCGGACCAAAATGCCACCAGTGCAGGTCCTGATCAGATGGCACCGATGTGTTGGCTGATCTGGATCTACACTGGTTGCACATGGGTAAAAATGCGTATATATACAGGAATGGGTTAAGTGGCAAATAATCTTGAGATACAACCGATGCTGATTTCTGAAAATGGCTGAATCTTCTGGGCAGTGTTACCAGGCTTCAAGATTATAAAACTGAGAGTGGAAACACATCTCAAAACTCAAAAATCAGATGCCTGAGATTTGAGACTGGTTTCAAATATTGGTTTTATTATCTTCAGCACACCTGGGAATTCCCTGCTTATATTTAGAGAACTGAACTTGAAGACCTTCTTCACTTATAAATATGTATTTATTAGCATCAAAGAAAAGGTTCTTATTATTTACAATGTAATGATATCTTTCATAGGTGCGAGGTTGGAATTGGAAATTCCAATCCCATGGCAACTTTTGTATGGATAGTAATGAAGTTTTGCCCAAGGATTAGAATTTCCCAGCCAACTGAAAATATGTGATAAAAACTTATTCTTTATACCTTAACCTTTTCCTCCATATATACCCCTTTATGGCATGGGCAAATAGTGTAGATCCAGATCTGCCAGCACAACCATGCCATCTGATCATGATCTGCACTGTAAGCTTTTGAATTTATTAGGTTGTTTGTAACCAAAAAGCAAACAATGTAGATCCTGATCAGACGGCATGGATGTGTGGGCTGAACTGGATCCACACTGGTCGCACACATGTAAAAAGGCACAGAGAGTTATATTCATTTTAACATTTCCTCTCATTTATAGTTTACAGATGTGCATCCACGGACATCAGGACTTATAAACTTCAGATTGGCTGAACTACTATGCACTCTGATCAATGTCTTCACCATTTGCTATTCAATCAATACATTTCTGAAAAACACCCCTATGAAAATATATGGACAAGATCGAACTAATGGAAGTCAAGTCCATTACACTAATATACATGTAGCAGGTTAAGTACGGTATATTATAGTATGTTTTGTATAATCTCGACAGTGTTAACTTTCTGACTGTCAAAGCTCTTAAATTTACACAATTAGTACAGTATTCACATTTCTGACTTTCCATCACTCTTAGATTTATTTTAAGCCTTTACTCCATTGATATGACTTTTATTTCATGGGCGAACAGATCAGACCAGGCCCCAAGATCATAAAACTAAAGCTGGAGACCAGACTCAAATCTCAAGCATCTGACCAGTTGCCATTTCAGCCAATCAGATGCTTGAGATTTGAGTCTGGTCTCCAAACTCAGTTTTATGATCTTGGGGCCTGATCTGCCAACAAATCTGTAGCGTATGATCAGGATTTACATTGTTAGCCTTTTGATCTGTTAATTTATTTCTAACTAAGAAGCTAACAGTGCTGATCCTGATCAGATGGCATGCATGTGCCATCTGATCTGAATCTACACTGGTCACACATTGATAAAACCCATACATATAGAGTAAAGGTTAGTGTTATAAAATATCACATGGTGACACTAGTATGACCATACTAGTCACAACACGAGTCATATTTCACTAAACTGCTATTATGGTCGTCTAAATGTCGATATAATTGCCAAGATTTCTGTAACACCTGGAAACGCACTGCAGAATCCAAATATATACCAGTACCAGTCACAGGGCCACATCTCAAACAGGAAGAAGGCAAGTGCAATGAACGCTCCGGTGTGCGCGGCAGTAGCTGAGACTTTGTCAAGGAACATTGTGTGCAATCATGGCGTGTATGATCTCTAGAACCTACCAGCTGTTGTATGAACTATCTGGTAAAATATTCAGTCTGTAACTTTACCTTCCCTTTTTTATATGTGTAGGTCAACATACTAAAGAAATGGCAGTATCACAGATTCCTATTGTAAGTTAAATATGGAACTGAAATCCAAGTAATGTGACCACTATTTTTTTATAAAACCGGATTTCTAACCTATTAAATCTGCTACAAAGATGTGTGACCACAACATAAAACAATTGCCATGGTGAGCAGTTCAGTGAAAGCTGGGAAGGCATTACTGAAGCCGAATATATACCAGAATCGTTCACATGGCCATTCCCGCCAGAGATAGTACGACAGTGCCACTGATGCTCCAGAGTGGGCAGCAAGTGCTGCGTTTTAGTCAAGGATTGTAATCACTCAAATTAGTTTTCGTAAAGCAGTTTTTTCATTATTTTTTATTTTGAAAACGAAGTTCTTTTTCTATCAGTCACCTGGATAAATGAACCTAAGTGCCAATCGCATTTCTCAACTTTTTGCCAAATGAAGACCCAGATCAGGCATGTGCATTCATGCAGTCTCATCAGGGTCTACCATGTTCACAATTAAGTTAATAAATTCAGTAAATTCAAACAATTATTTGAAATGCTCAAACAAGTCAAAGACTCATACATGTACATTGATAGAAGATGATTTTATTACACTTGAACATAAATATACCTATAACAAGTTTATAACCTAATTTTAATTTAATGCTTCAAAAACTATTGTTACAAATTGCTTTTGTCCTGCTAATTTGACTATTACATTATCATATATATGTAATGCAAGCTTTCTTGTGAAAAATTTGGCATCATTTTCCGAAGAATGAATCAGATTATTTGCTAAGTAGTTGTGTGAAAAATAGTGCGATTTCTAACACCTTTCACGAAAAAATAGGTCCTTAATTTTATTGCCGACAGTTTCAGTGTTTTAGCATAATTTTGCTTAAATAGGAAATCCTTTTAAAGGCAACTCTGAATCAGAAAAATAGCATACCAGTAAGAGTTGCACCAGCAGAAAATGAGCTTTAAGAAAATTATGCCTATTTCAAACCATAAATTTGTTTGTTGTGCTTGAAATAACTGTTGTTTAGTGAGACCTTCTATTATGGTTAGGTACATTAGTAACAAGTAACAATATTATACAACAGAAAACAAAAGAATCAAGGATCTGGACTTCTATGATCATACTAAAACCTCCCCAAGTTCTATGCATTTCTATTTAACTGTAATTCCTTACTCCATGGCATATGGCTGTTATCAATTGGCGATACATTACAGGTCCAGATCAGCTAACACATCCATGCCATCTGATCTACACTGTTTTCATTTAGATTCATTGGGTTTCTTCTTATCAAGAGGCGGCCCTTGTAGATCTAGATCAGGTGGCAAGCATGTGTCTGCTAACTGCAATACAGATGTGATAAAACCTGTATACATGGAGTAAAGGTTGAGTGCTATAAATACCTGTTCCAAGTCTCAGAACACTAGACAACTTTCGGGGGCAGGTACCCATACCCACAGGAAGGGGAATTTTACGCCATTTAAAGAAAAAAGGGGGATTTTTAGTAATATACACATTTTGACTTTAAAGGGTCACACACACTTGTAACACTGTTTTCTACCTCTCATTATAATAGCAAGCATGTTTTGTGACTGTAGACTTACAAATAAAACAATTTAGTTACTTTTTTTATTAATTTTTTCATTTTTATTTTTTTATAGATTTTTAGGGGATTTTTTTCTGAAATAGGGAAAAAAAGCATACTATATTGACAGGGGAATGGGGCCCATATTCGACCCTAAAAACAGCCAAACAAGTGCCCTGAGTCTCCACGGCCAAACTGTGGAAATTTCTTTCAAATCCAGAATCTCTGCAGGTCATGATCACAGAATTGCAATCTGCTTATAAAAGGATACACAACAAGCACTGGAAAGATGTGAACATTGTTAAACCACCAAAGAAGCCAATCAGCTCAATCGCGAACAACCCCAGTGCCACAGATAAGCCAATAATCAACCTGAAATAACATACACAGAAACAGTTACAGTAAAATGAGGCTTAACCTTTTATTCCTTGTGAAATGGCTCTTTAAACAGTGTTATAGAGTGGCAAACAGTGTACATCCAGATCAACTGGCACATCTGTGCTCTCTGATCAGGATCTACAATGTTCGTTGTTAAGATTTTTTAGGTTATTTATGACCAAGAATCAAGCAGTTTAAATCCAGATCAGTTGGCAAAGATATGACAACTGATCAGGATATACACTGGTTGCCTGTGCGAAAAAAAGGTATATGTGGACTAGATAATACAGAGATTTAGACCTTTAGTCAATTAATTGTTCATAGTGCTATGAATCTTATGCTATAGAGTATTTATTATATGGACTGTCTGAAGCATTAAAAAAAATTAAAAGTTCTGCATTAAATTTGGAAATTTGATGAATCTCTCCCAAATGCATGACCTTGAAAATTAAAAATATTAGTCATTAATTTAATCTTAATTAAATTAAAAAGAAAACTTCCTTCTTTACATGACAATTTCTTAGCAGATTATGATTTTAATAGATGCAAGTTTTTGCATTTTTAATTTTAAGTTTCCCCACTTTTGACCCTACCTAATTCAGACCATGGGGTCAATTTGATGCAAAAGTATATAGAAATTCAAATTTTGCAAGAAAAAGAGAAAAAGATCAATATTGTTTCTGTTGCATTTTAGATATGAAGTAATTATAACTTTGAACCTTGAACATAAATTAAAGTTAATGCAATCTGATGAGTAGCTTATTTTACTGAACACAAGCTGTAACTTGCAACACTCTGATTGTGACCCCTTCGAAATTCAAACGTCCCCTGGTTTTCAAAGTTATTGAAAACCCTTTGCACAATAGAAACTACTTACTCTAAGTCTTTCTGATCATATTCAGCCTGTGTGTATGTTCTAGGTAGACATGACTCTATGTTTGGTCTCTGAAATTAGAAAATTTAAAATAATTTGACCATTATAATATTTCTTTAAAATGTACTTACGAAATAACCTGTAATTTTATGAAGGAACGATAATTCTCATCAGCCTGAACTTAGCTCATGCTAATCTATGTCTTCACTAGTCACAACATCTTCTGGATTTATCAAAAGGTAACTTTAGTCTAAAGATAAGTCTCGAATCTCACATTTACGATCTTGGGCCCAGGACACAAGATTTAAGACAATTCTTACAACTAAATTTAAAGAAAATAGATGATTTAAGTGGTAGCAAGTTGTTCAACCCCTAGACATTTCAACCCTATTGCCAATCAATGATCTTTCAACTCTCTGTCAGTTTAACACTTATTATACCAAAGACATTATAACCCCTAAAAAAAACAAGGACTTTGTCAAACCCTAATGGTTGAAATGTAAATGGCGGGGTTGACATGTTTTCATTTTAGGGGATGAAATGTCCAATGAGATAGGGGTTGAACAGTATTCATTTTAGGGTTGAAAAGGCCTGTTGTTTTGAAGAAGGGGTTGTCGACAAGAATGCCAGATTATTCTCCCCCAAACCAGTTCCTCATCCCGACTGTTCTCCCCAAACCCTTTCCTCCCCTGACAGTTCTCCCCCAAAATGAACCTAACAGGTTTAAGACAGGGGCTTCCTGTCATAACATTATCACAGATCCTACCAAGTGTGACCATGACAAATTAACAGTTTATTGACACCTACCAGATGGAGGCCAGCCTTAGGATCTAGATTTTTTTGTATTTTTATAAACATTCTTTAACATTTTAAACAATAATATAATAAAATTGTTTCTATGCAAACCTTTATATAAAACAAGTAGAAAAAACATTTAACTTAAACTTAAGTCATTGTTAGTATCTGAATTTTGAATGACAATCAGTGTAGATCCTGATTTGTCTATGAAGAGTGCAGGATGTTATGTGTATACAAATGTGACAAATAGTGTGCTCAGCGCTTGAAAGATTTAACACAAGCCTTAAATAAAAATGGTATCATCTGACTGTCTAGATTAAAAAAAAATCAACCATATTTTTTATAATAAATTTAAAGTTTCATCACAGGTACATCTATTGCCTTTACCGAGGGAACAATACAAAGGTGCGAATAATTATGGCCTTAATAATCTAACCAAACAAAAATAAATTTGCATTCTGCACACAGTTCTGCATTTTTCCTTTAAATGTCTAATGCAAATAAAATATTAATATTTTGATACACAATCTGATTTAATTTTTGCAACTTTTAAAAGGAAATGATAATCAACACACTCATCCGATATTTAGTCATCATATCATGCTCATTTTAATGAATATCAAAATAAATATTACAAAATACTCTGTTAACAAGTTTTAATTGTTACCACTTGGTTAAATGGACTGCTTAACCAAAAATATTGTTGTTTTTTATGCTGGATCAAAGAATCCAAACAATACTTTTAATATTACTGTGAAAGAAATCAAACAAAAACTATTTTCTTTATGACAAAACATCCCAAAAAAATTTCTTGGTTTAAATTAAAATGAAACCAAAGAAATTTAATTGAATTATAAGAATTATTCTTTTTGTTAATTCTCTTCTTTAAGTTATTCTTTTATATTAATGTTTGTATTTCCATTTATTTATCGTCGCTACCGGTTGCCCATATGAGCGACGCCTCCAGAAGAGTGTTAGTCATTTTAGGTTTTTGGAGGATAGTGCAAGATACAGAGGACTCTCCAATGCCAGAATCATCCCTGGTTCTTTTAAGTGCCCGGTGTATAGCACCACTACACTGGACCTCGGTTTTAAGTCCCATCCAATGGACTATATTAGTTATTTTAGTTGGAGAAGCGGGGGATCGAACCAGTGATCCCTGGACTCAGAGGCAGACGCGCTAACCACTGAGCTAATGATCCACTCTTTTTATATCAATCATGTTTACACTCTTTATATATGCAGACTGTTCTCCCCCTATTTTGGGGGAGAACAGTCAGGGAGGAAACGTCAGGGGAGGAACTGTCAAGGGGAGAATAGTCTGACACCTGTCAACATCTAGGGGTTTAAATGTCTGACACCTGTACTCAAGTACCACATTTCATTTTTCTTTTTTACTACAAGTTCCAGAATGTTGACAGCTTGTTTAATGCACTGCATTTTTTCGGTAGTACTGAATACCGAAATACACTATTTTACCGAACGATACCGAAATAGACTTTGATTACTGAAATACACTTATTAAACTGTAATTAAAGCATTATTTGTTGTTTAAATAAGATAATATGTTAAAATATTAGTATATGAAATAAATGCCAAAGTTTTATTTGAATTTGTTGTTTTTTAAAAAAGTTGTATTAGGATGCTATATTGCGTATTCCCTTTGGAAGACCGAAATACACTAAATACATTGTAGTTAAACCATTATTTGCTGTTTAAATAAGATATAATATAAAAATATTACTTTATGAAATAAATGTCAAAGATTTATTTGACTTTATTGTGTTTTTAAATGTTGTATTTGAATGTTATATTGCGAATTCTCTTTATCTCAAAGTTATTTCCCTTTGTAGTGATGTGCCGTGATGTGCTGTTTGTTGAAATCCGATCACTTACATGCATTAATTATAAAAGTTAACTATAAAAATTCTGTTCATTTTTTAATCATGTTAATCAGAGAGATAATTTGTTGTTATCGCACTCACAAGCGGACAAGCGGTCATATATCACTCATTTGCTTGTATATTCATATTAATGAAATTAGCTTCGTGTCTAATTATAATTAGAGTTAATTAGTAAATATTGTTTGTAATCACACTCCCAAGCGGGACAGCAGAAATATATCACTCATTTCTTTCCAAAATGTTTAAAAACGATCTGTATGAGTATCATCCATCATTCGATACAAAACTTTAATCAACAACCAAAACAAAATGTATGCTGTATTTGGCGACAGCTATATTTCATGGCTGAACCGTTTCAATAAGGGTGGTCTACACAACTTCCATGGCAGTTGTAAACTCTATGGTGTATCGGGAATGTCGACAACCAGGAAATTTGAACCCGAATTTCAGAAAATGTTTAATGACAGACTTAGGTATTGTGTATTTATATTATTTATTAGTATTTACATGTATATACCTGA